>DVQH01000677.1:0-19621 GCA_018231625.1 Papilio phestus | reverse complement strand
GTTGTTCTAACAAATGGTAAACTAGAATCAGTAAAATTAAAAAAAAATAAATATATAATAATAATTTAATATGTTGTTAAATTCTAATGTATCATATGTTTCTATATATATAAATAATATAAATATTTATAATTTTTTAATAAACATATTTTTTAAACTAAGGGTGCGCTTGAATTTGCAACAATGACCAAAATAGCCAATAGACTTATTTGGACTCAATTGGACTCATACGCACCTCTGCTCTAATCATTTCCGGTTTAAATTCATTAAGAATTTAATCAATTTAAAAACATTTTGAAACCAAGCTGTATCCAATAAATTTAATTGTAAAGTTTTAATATCTGTTGTAAATCAGTAACTCAAAACTTAATAAGAATTGACGTTTTAGGTCATCAAAATCTTATTTGTGAAAATAAATATATTTATTTATAAATATACCAAAATGCAGTCAGATAGTTGAATTTTAATTATTTTTAATTTATTTTAATTGCTTTTTAAAGTCAGACAATTTCTCAACTAATTGAACAGTGTTGTGGCACTGGTCGCTTCAGTGCAATCACAGTGCAAAGGAAGTGTCACTTGAGTGAGTCGAGTCGAAGTCGATTGTTTGTCACTTTTTATTTAGTCTTCTCTTTGGTACCAGTTATCGATTGATCATTGCACATAGCACCGGATGGCCAATCAGAGAAAGAGAGAGAGAGAGAGAGAGAGAGACCGACAAAACTCATCTTTGCGGTGCACTTTTTGTTTTGAACACAAAGCAACTCGTTGAAGCCAAGGATTTTCTCTTAATTCCAACTACATTATTTTAAGCTTTATTTTTTGCATTCAACATGTAACAAACAAATAAAGTTTTTATTAATAATAATGCTTAAAAAATATTGTATTAAAATTTTAGGATTATAATAATTTTAAAAAAATTATTCAATTTCAAGTTTAAATAATTTGATTATTTATAATGATTTTGCATCAGATAAATATTAGATAACATTAATGATAAAAATCAACCCAAATATCAAAAATAAAAAATATAAAAATTGTTGGAACAACATAAAAGTCATTAAAGTATTAGTAATAAATTATTAAAATATAATTTTTTGTAGCAATTAAGGTTTGTTGTTTAACCTTTTTAAAGTTTTAATTTACTTTTTTCAAATCTTTTTAGATTATTTGGTTTGTCTTTTTCTATTTTTACATGAGTTTATTCCCATTTCTCACTTTCAGACTAACAAGTAAGTGTGTCTGAATCAACCTCACGCTATCGATCAATTGAATCGATTCAAAGACAAACAAGTTTGAGTTGCCAAGCCGTCATACAACAAACACCAACGAGAATTTGATTGCTATCGTGTTGAAATGCTGGAAAAAACCTCTCTTTCAACTTATTCACTTTATATAATAATAATATTAGCATAGTGTTGCTAATCAAACGTTGCACTGGCACTTTTAGGAAAAAACCTTCATTCTATTGATGCCGTATGTGTTAACACGTTTTAAAACACAATCAAACATACTGTTTTAGGTTTTACTATACAATAAAACGATTAGAAATGATCTATTTGAAAAGTTGTTTGCTTCTTGTAAAATTCTTGTAAAAACGGCTGAAAACAGTCGAGGTCAAACTCGATTTATCTGAATTCGAAAGAATATGCAAAAAATCGAATCAAATCGAGTGAGAATTGAAAAATTTAGAAAATTTGAATCAAATTGAATGAGAATCCAAAGAGTTAAGCACATCATTCGCTTGGAATAGGAAACAAATTATAACAATGAAAGTTAGATTTGAATCGATTATGAATTTGAATCACAACAAAGAAAGTTTGATTCAAATCGGCAAAAGTAGCTTAACTGTTACAGGGCAAAATGGAGTGGCAGAACATGAAATTGTTTAAGTATAGAATAGAGCATAGAAAATCATCAAATTTTGTATTAACTAATGATATAACAAAAGATTTTCAAAATATGCTAAAAATCTTGTTTTAAAAAATAAAATTTAAACTATCTATTGCAATAATAATAGGTGCCATGAGTCATCGTGCTTGCACATGAGACATAAGGCGCAATATTGAAGCAGTGCTTCTTCATTGTATCGTGCCTGGATTCTACGGTCTTAGGCGAAGACCGACCAGCAGTTTTAGATCCGTTGAAGCCATCCTGGCCACGCCTACTAAGATTCGGATGCGACCCAAGTCGGTTTCTACCGCCTTTTGCGTCACTCCGATACTGAGAATCTCTACCGTCAGGTCCCAGAAGAGTTTATCGATCCACCGATCTAGATTCCACCCACTTTATGTGGCCAAGCAGGCTGGATTCTTCCAAATATTAACCCTTGGGTGAAGGGTCGCGCTAGCTGACCACAATGGGAAATGAAAAAATCTATGACCCTATTGCAATAATAGCTTATTTGCAATTAAATTATTAGTGAATTGACAGGTGTCAAAAAAATAGTTGGCACACATTAGACACGTGGCATCGTGCTGGCACTTGTGTACTCATTCTAATCTCACTCTCTCTCTCTCTCTCTCTCTTCACACAGTGTAATCAGAGTGCAATTATTATCACAACTCATTCCTCAACCAATTGCACTTAAAAGACACTTATTTTTATGATGATTTAAATTATATATATGTATATCTATATATAAACATTACATCACTTATGCATTTATTGACTCACGACAATAAAATTCCTTTGGCTTTTCTAGCCAAATGTATGAAATCAATTATCCGTATTTTTACACACAGAATAAGTACATTGCTGAATCATTGATTCACCGACAATCCGGCGTTTGTCTGTTTTACTCTCAATTTTTTCTCTCTCTTTCTTTCTCTAATTCTCTCATACACTCTTTTCTATTAATCAATGATCTGTTTTATTCTATTTTTACTGTTTTTTTTCTGACAGACTTTCCCAGATAATAATTAACCAGAAACATTTCATATTTGAAATAATAAACAAAATTCAAAATTTCTATCTTTAGCAAACTTCCAAACTTTTGTGAGTTTTTCGAAGATATTAAAAACGTAATTAAGAAATAAAAAGAGAAGGAAAGAGAAAAATAGAAGAATAAGTGAGTGAAACGTTAAAGTCGACCAAGCTTAAAAAAGCCCTAATGACACGGATCTTTCAAGTTACTTTTTTTTGTTAATTATCTCTTTCATTCTTTTCTACCTATCTTTCCTGATTAAAACCGTCAAAGGGAGAGAGAGAAGGAGAGAGAGAGAGAGAAAGAGTGAAAGATTAGAAGAAAGAAAATTGTGAAATAGAAAAAAGGGGCGGCAGTGATGGCACGCAAAGGGTTAATGTGTGATTGTGGGCTTCACTTGTCGATTGCGTCACCAGTCACCAGTGTCGCCAGTTTGCTTCGATTAGTTGGCAAGGCTCATCTCTCTCTCTCTCTCTCTCCTTTCTCTCTCTATCTCTATCCCACTTTCTCTTACTTTCTCTCCCCGTTTCTCTCTCTCTCCTTCTCTCTCTCCATCTCTCTCTCTCTCTCTCTCTCTCTCTCTCTCTCTATTTCACTCCCTCTCTCTCTTTCTATTTTACTCTTTTCTCTCCCACCTCCAGTGAACACCAGTAAGAGGTAAAAATCGCGATTCACTGTGCGTGGCAAGCCATTGCAGCGCCGGCAATCTGAGCAAACGAGCCAGTCACACTTCTCACTGGTCGTCTTCTGTCTAGCACTTACTCAGTCTCTCCTTTCTCTCTTTCTCTTGCTCTCTCACTCATTCACTTTTGCCATTCAAACTAAGCCGACTTGGCCACTTGTCGCCCAAACCCCCTAGCAACAGGCCACTTTCACATCTTTGCCAACCTTTGTCTCGTCCGATCAACAAAAAAGTTGCCTTTGATTAGCCAACACACCTCTTCTTAATCTACCATTTACATTCCAATTAGGTATGCGATTGAACCATTTTTTGTTTATATAAATGCAAATCCGGAACAGTTTCTCACTTAAGTGTCTTAAATTTTTTAAAGTCAAGAAAGATTGACAAAATTACACTTTTTTTAAAAAATATTGTTTCCTTTTAGCCAAAGTTTAAGCATGAATACTCAAGAGCAGAAGCAGAATGGCCACCGAATGAATGGCACGCACGACATGATTGACATGATCCAGGATACCATCTCGCTGGAATCCACCAAACGGCATACCTTTTTTGTGCTTGGAGCCTCGGTAAGTGTCGCGCATAACCATTTTGGCCTAGTTACATAAAACCTAGATTAAAAATGCGTAAATCTGGATTGCATCAAGGATAAAATTATGGTTATAAGGATAATATTGTTTACAAGAAACTTTTTCCTTATTATGCCTTAAATAGAAATTTTATTTATTTGTTGACGAAGAAAACTTAACTACTTTTTCCTGATAAGAACTTTACGAGGAAATCCCAAAGGTGTGTGTAGGGTGGCCATGCTTGAATCCCGGGATCGACACTGGCTTATCTATAACTACTTTCCTTTCAAGTCTAGTCTAGTCTAGTCTACGCCATTATCATGATGATGACAGGTGCTGTTTTCCTGGTTTATTTATAAAATTGCCATGGTAGTGTTGGTGATGATGATGATGACCAGTTAGTATAAGAAGGTAGAGAAGTCGGTCTAACTCTCTATACGAAAGTTTCTCATCAACAACAACTTCAAACTAATGACGGTGTTGAGAATAGAAAGAAAGCGATGAGGATGATGTCAGATGTGACGACATCATTTGCTTGTTGAGAGTTTACTTCTCTGTCTGACGCTCAATCAGACGTCACTGGAGTGTTAAATGCGAATCCATCACGCTTCATTTGCGTGTTGCACTGACCGGTGCAAATAAATTGTCTCTCTCTCTCTCTTTCTCTCTCTCTCTCTTTTTCTCTTTCTCTCTCTTTTTCTCTTTCTCTTTCCCTTTCCTCCCTTTTCCCTCTCTTTCTCTCTCTCATACAACTTATGGTCAACTCAAATAAAGGGGCAAAACGATAATTGTTGATTAGGCACCGTCTCTAATGAGTGCCATCACGGTTTGTGGTAGTGGTCGATTCACGTGGTTCTCACGCTACACTTGAGCCGCAATGATGATGATGATAATGATTATGGCGTTAATCGCCACTTCTATTGTCATGCATCTACTTATTTATTGTTGCTATTGCCTGTCGATTGCAATGTCATGCTGAGGATGATTACTGTCGATAACAAAGTTACATTAAGGTGGGTATTGGAATTGAGATAATGAGTGTTACTTAATAAATAGAGAAAAAAGATTCCATGTCTGTCAAATCACTTGTCTCTATTGAGGTTTGCCTAAATAAATTATAAAAATATATTTAGGACTGAACTTTAAGCAAGTCTGGTTAATTTTTTAAAACAATCAAATTAATTTGTTGGTTTTTGGGTGTTTGTAGGGTGATCTGGCTACCAAGAAGATCTACCCAACTTTGTGGGCTTTGCATCGCGATGGCTTGCTGCCAGAGCACACTGTGTTTGTCGGTTATGCACGGTCTGCGATGAGTCGCGAAGTGTTTGAGAAGCATGTGAGTCGTCACATCAAGGTGACCGATGAGGATGAGCAGGCTCTGTTGGATCAGTTCTTGCAATGCAATCACTATGTCTCGGGTCAATACGACAAAAAGAGTGATTTCGAAAACATGATGAAAGAGGTCTTGCGCTTTGAGTTGACTCCCGGCGAAACTCGCAGCTCGGCCAACCGGCTTTTTTACCTGGCTCTACCACCCAACGTTTTTGAACCGGCCACTAAGTTGATTCACGATGTTTGTTGGGAGACCACGTGAGTTGTAAAATTGGAGTTTTATATGTCTGTAACTAACTTTGTCGGTTTAAAGTGGGTGGAAGCGTGTGATCATTGAGAAACCATTTGGCCGTGATTATGACTCGTCGCAGAAGTTGTCGCGTCACTTGCAGTCGCTGCCCAACTTTACGGAGTCGGATATTTACCGCATTGATCACTATCTGGGCAAGGAGATGGTTCAAAATTTGATGGCACTCCGTTTTGGCAATCGCATCTTTGCGCCCATTTGGAACCGAGAAAACATCTCTTCAATTCAGATTTTGTTCAAAGAACCGTTTGGCACCTATGGCCGTGGTGGTTACTTTGATCAGTTTGGCATAATTCGCGATGTGATGCAGAATCACTTGTTGCAGATTCTGTGTCTAGTAGCCATGGAGAAGCCGGTTTCCTCCAATCCGGAAGACATTCGTGACGAAAAAGTCAAGGTTTTGCGTAGCATGCGAACACTGACTATGGACGATGTAGTGCTGGGACAGTACATTGGCAACTCAAAAATGGAGGGCGAGGCCAAGTACAGCTATCGCGATGATCCCACTGTGCCTGATGAGACGCTCACCTCCACTTTTGCTTTGGCACGTTGCTGGATCCAGAACGAACGATGGGATGGAGTGCCATTCTTTCTCCGATGTGGTATGTTATTCTATTTATTAAGTATTAAAACTATAAAACTAAAATAAACTGTTTGCAGGCAAAGCTTTGAACGAGCGCAAAGCAGAGATCCGCATTCAATTCCGCGACGTGCCAGGTGACATCTTCGGTGGCCAGTGCAAGCGTAACGAAATGGTGATTCGAGTACAGCCTGGCGAGGCTGTCTACGTCAAGTTTATGACCAAGATGCCTGGCATGACTTTTCGTCTCGAGGAGACCGAACTTGACTTGACTTACCAAAGCCGATACAAGGTTTTCCCATTTTTCTAAACCATCTGATTCAACTAACTAATTGTTTTACTCTAAATTTCAGGATGCCCACTTGCCGGATGCCTACGAACGGCTCATCTTGGACGTGTTCCTTGGTTCGCAAATGCACTTTGTACGTTCGGATGAGTTGGCTGAGGCGTGGCGCATCTTTACGCCACTTTTGCATGAGATTGAATCAAAACCGGTGGCTCCTTTGCCGTACTTGTATGGATCACGTGGGCCCAAACAGGCTGATGACTTTTGCGTTGCCAATGGTTTCAAGTTTTACGGCACCTATCGTTGGCATTTGCTTGAAGTCGACAACGAGGAATCCACCAATGGTGCTTACAAACCTTGAAGGGACATCAACATGTATGGCTTTCTACTACTCTAACCATTCGATTGTCTGTTATAATTTTACTTTTTTAAAGTAATAATAAAATATATTCAAATAAAACCTTTTATGCATTTTTGAATTTTTATTAACGGGTGAACAGAAAAATAATTATTGGTCCAGTTGATGTGCATAGTTTGAAAAAAAAGTGGATTAACCGATAGGTGCTAATTGTACCTGAAGGTGCTATTTTGTCAGATTACATAAAAAAATAAATAGAAAAATTATAAAATTTCACAAATCAAATCATCACATTATAAAGTTGATGCAGGGTTGGCTTGATAGCAACAATTAAATTAGAAATATAGGTCTGAATAAAGGCAAAATATAAAGGTTTTGAAAGAAGATAGAAGTTGCTGATGTGTCTGCGAGATCTGAGATCAATAGCGAGGTTTGATCTCGTGCCACACCCACTTCTGGTCGGCGTCGTCTGGGTGGCACACGTCCAAGTAGACTTGGTCGTTGTTGTACGACAGACACTTGGTGTCGCCGCGTTTCTTATGCACCACTTGCTTCTGCACCTGATCACAAGACAAAAGTGTTAGCAAGGTTAGATTGGATAGCATAACACTATGTGTCGGGTCTCACATAAGTAGAACCCGTTTTATGTATACAACCAGCTTTGCTTGGTGTAAATAGTCCTACTAATTCCCCAGTCATATCCTAACTTTCCCCAATATATGTCACATCACACACCCACACACACACAATAATTGCTCTTGTTTACTCACACACACATTCCAACATTGAACTCCCGACACCCATTTGTTTTCATTGATTTACCAGGTATTTCATCTTTGATTTTTTATTGTATAACTTATCCTTTATTTTAGTCATTTAATTTGACCATTGATTGTATCGCTCCGACCTCTACAACTAAGGCTACCTGTGCGCAATAAGATCTTAGGTAGGATGTTAATTTTACTCTCATTATTGTATTTTCTAACTGTACATTTTAGTTTGGTAGAATAAATTATCGGCAATCTAGATCAACAAAGACCTGCATTCTCACTTAAAACCCGACACTATGCGTGTGCTGCATGCTTCCTGCTGCAAAAAAACTAGCTACGAACTGGTAATCTAATTAATCTACCACTGTTAAAGTAAACTTGATTCGACTTCAAAGTTCACTTTGAGTGCTTCTTGGAGCAGAAAGCACGCGCGATAGTGCTACCCATTGGTTGCAACCGATTGCTTACCTTATCGTAGGACCACGGTCCATCAACGGTGCCAAGCTTGCAGTAGGTGACAAAGACACTGTCCTGGTCACCGTCGATGCACCGCTCGCCGAGACCAAGCTGGCCAGCCTCGTTGAGTCGGAACAACTGGTTGCCACCATGTCCGTGGCAGGTTCGTGCCAACACAGTGGCGGGTGGATGAGCACCAGTGGCGTCAAGGCACATGTGGCGTCCCTTAGAACTTCGAAGCTCGCCCCAGCCTACGTTAGCTGGCAGTCGGGGAAAGTCTTTGAAAATCGACTTGGCGTGGTTTTGAACAAACCAATCAAACGATTTACACTGCAGACGATTCTGTTTATCGAAAAAAAACAATTAATATATTAAACTCAAAGCAGTACAGAATATTTTTATCTTACCTTCATCTGGAGTTGCTTAGTGATATCACCCGAGTCGTAGAAAGCAGCCAATGGTTCACGAGTGTAGAAGTATTCCTTGTACTCCTTGTCAAACCAGACTTCAATCACTCGTTTGTAGTTGGTGAGCACGAGTGGGCCTTTGCGCTTGCTGGCCATGTTGCCAAAGGTGTACGGCATGAACGGTCGGTAGATGTGGCCCACACGGGAGCACGGCACCCAAAGCAGTCTTCCGCCACACTGCCACACCTTGAAACTAAGCTCGAAATTCTCTCCGCCCCAGACTAGAAGACCGAGATCATAACCACCGAGATCGAAGAAGAACTTGCGGCTGATGGCAAGCAATCCTCCCGCATGAGTGGGCGACTCGTACGGCTCCGAGAAATGGTGGTGACGGAGATGTTCTTGCATGTCGAGGTTCTGTTCCTTATAGAGCATGCCTAAAGTAATTATAACATAAGTGAGTAATTTTTATAAATAATTAATATAAATCAACAGACATACCCCACTCCCAAATGCCAATAAAGTGCTGGTCGGCACGGTAGACTGGTCGATACTCAAAAGTGTTCGAATCAATGCCGTCAATGATAGGCACAGTTAATGTCTTATTGTCTACCGCAATTGGCGCCAGCAAAGGAACGAGCCAGTTGTAGTTTACCTCACAATGAGCATCAAGAAAGACTACCACATCGCCAAGGGCCTTTTGCGCACCGTAAGAACGACTACGAATCAACCCGGAACGTTCTTGATTGCGTACTACGCGAACTTTGCCACTTTTTGTTTCAAGTGTTTCACCCTTCAAACTTTCACGATCTGTGCCAGGGTGGAAGTTTGGCTTGAAAGCTCCAAAATGTTCCATTATATAATCATCAAGTTGAGCTAAAATCAAATTGAATATATGGTTAAGGTTACAACAGTCAAACTAAACTAACCTTTGAGATTCTCCTTGCTACTAAAGTCATCGACGAGAAGCACCTCGCGTAAGAATCGTTGAGGCGAGCGAATGAGTACCGAGTGGACGGTGCGAAGGAGAGTAGTGAAGCCTTCATTGTGGAAAACAATCACCACCGAGGCAGTGGGCAAATGTTCTGGATAGTCCCAGCTTTTGCACTCATGATGTCGAATGTCCGGAACAATGCGATCCATCGGGATGTTGTCCGATGCCACAATATTCATACCATACTCGCCTTTCTTGACTTCCACCTCATTCTTATCCACATCGGGACCAGTTAGAGTGTACTTCTTGCCATAATCACCAGGACGGGGGTTGGCGGGTTTTATTTTCACCGGTTCAAAGTTACCTATTAAAAGCAAGATAATTTTAACTCGAATACTTACCAATCAACCTCCCCCAAGACATACCATTACTGCCATCAGTACGCAAAACGGGCAACTTTTTTACTGGCACACCAAATGAGTCATCATGTCCGGAAAGAGCACGTCGGGCTTGAGACTGGGCTAGGGGAATGTCTAAGGCATCTTCGTTCTCGGGCACACTCACCGGAGATGGAAAGTGGTAGTAGAGAAAGAGTAACACAGTGCTAATTGTACCAAGCGAGATGAGAACCAAACGACGACGGTAACGACGAGTGAAGATCAAACGCATTGCGCCGGGTTTCGATTGCAACAACTTCAAATGGGATTATTCAATATAATTAACTTAGATTGCGTACGTACGTTATGATACAAATTAACCCAACCAATTTATTGTGATAAGATATGCGAAAAAAGAATTTTTAAATGAGAAATCTATAAGCATGATAAGCACGGTCACTCACACCTAGACTCAGGATGTCGCACAAACTATATTCGTCATCATTACCGGTGCTTTTTATCACCAGTGTATATGCATATATGTTTGGCTACGCTAATTCGTTCAACACACTCACATTACAATAGAAAATTTGACAAAACATAAACGAAACAGGTTTTATCAATCCTAGCAAACCAACCATAAAATCGCGTATTGCTTAAAATTACATACAATAATCAACTTACCTTATGGACTACCATTTTGTGCGTGTGTTGGAAGAGAGAAAAGTTGGATAAGTATCACTTACGATGGGGATCAAGATATATCACACATACATATACGTGGAACTAGAACAACCTCTAACAGTTAACGAGATTGAAGGAGAAAGAACTCAGGTTTATTGCGATAGTGCGATGATACCACGTAAACACTAAAAAGTACACGTCTGTGTTGAGTCGGCAGCGGTGAGACCGGTCTTCTGATTGCGAGTGGAGAGAACACAATAGCACAGTGAGAGAGGAGAGGAGAGCAGCGAGCCGATTGCGAGTCGAGTGCGGATATTGCTGGCAAAAGCTGTGCCGAGATAGAGTGAGAAGCGACTCACAGGCACCGATGCCAGGCTGGCAGCTGTGCACAAGCGCGCTGGCGAGCCTACACTATCCTACTTATGAAACTTCTATGCAGCAGTGTTGGGCCCGCGTCGATGCGCGACTGTACTCTCCCGTAGAGCGCGTTAAACCCAACACTGCGGAAAACAAGCTTGGTAAGTAGAATAGTGTTTCCGCTGAGAGCGCTTGTGCACGGCTGCCAGCCTTGCATTCGTTGTGTGGAGAGAGGAAAGAGAAGAGAGCAGCGAGCCCAGTGCGGATATTGCTGGCAAAAGCTATGCCGAGTTAGAGAGCAAAGAGTCACTCACAGGACTCACAGGCACCGCTTCCAAGCTGGCAGCTCTGCACAAGCGCGCCACATATACTATTACATGAAAGGCTATTTATACTAACTTGCCGCCGTGCTTCACACTTTTCCACCTTTCCTCGTTTTATTTTCTGAATTAAAATATTTTTAGGCTGGAACTTAAATGGAAATAAACTGTATTTTTAGTGTGTAACAAATTTTAAAATTTTATTTTGTATTCTAAATTTAAAACGTGAAAAATTGTAAAAGCTATTTTAACCCAACCGGTGTTTTATGTTTACTTCAAGCCTGACGTGTGTTTATTTTAACACAGGTATGCTGTTTTGCTGCGTTTCTATGATTTTAACAATTAATGTTTATCTCTTTATTTTTATTTTTTATTTACAAATAGTATTTTCGTGGTTGTTTATAACGTTTTAGTTTCGGTAGTAGTACTGATTTCAGTAAGTATATGATAAAATTTTACGTTTTACATGGCCTCAATGTTAAAGTTTATTTTATTACAGATTTTATAAATTTACCTTATCCCTCGAATTAAGATTTCGTAAAACTTAAATATATTATTTTAAATCAAACAACATTATGGAAGTCAATGCAAGTCATCGGGAGTCATTGTGGAGAGAGAAATTGGTGATCGCGGGTGTGGTGGCTCAATACTGGTTCATCTCAATCTCGATGGTGTTTCTCAACAAAAAGATTCTCAGTGGCATCGAAGCACCATTTTTTGTCACCTGGTTTCAATGTTTTATCTCATTGTTAATTACCGGTGGTCTAAGCATATGGCTTCATGGGATCTCATTGCGCGAAGTGTTTCACGAGTCAGACCGATTATCTGAAGTAGACTACAAACGTTTGCAACTGTCGGAGGAGGAATCGGGTTCTATTGTTCGTCGATACCTTACAAGGTGGTTCAACATTCCTGTGATTCACGTGCGTCTTAGCACAGCGCGTCGCATTTTCCCCCTTTCTTTTGTATTTGTTTCGATGATCTCACTCAACAACTTGTGCTTGAAAAATGTTGGCGTTGCTTTCTATTTTGTGGGACGTTCCTTGACTACTGTTTTCAATGTTGTGCTTACATGGCTGATTCTCCGCAAGAAAACTTCACTGCCTGCTGTTCTTTGTTGCCTTGGAATTGTTTTTGGTTTTTCCTTGGGTAAATTTTATAGCGTAATTTGCCAAATCATTCTAACGCAAATTTTTAGGTGTTGACCAGGAAAATTTAATTGGAACTTTGTCGGTGTCCGGCGTAATCTACGGCGTTTTGGCATCACTTTTTGTATCACTCAACTCAATCTATGTTGCAGACATGTTGCCAATTGTAGAGAACAACATTTGCTTGCTTACCTTTTACAACAACCTAAACGCAATGCTTCTGTTTGCGCCAATGATTATTTTTGCTGGTGAGCTTGGTCCAGTAATGGAACAACTCTCACTTTCAATTGAATCAATCATGTTTTGGTTATTCATGTTACTAACCGGTGTCTTTGGCCTATTGATTAGCTTTGTCACAAGTGTACAAATCAAGTACACCTCACCACTGACACACAACATTAGTGGCACTGCTAAGGCATGTAGTCAAACAGTGCTGGCTACTTATCTCTATCATGAAAGCAAGACATTCCACTGGTGGCTTAGTAACTTTATAGTGCTTGGCGCATCTGCCATTTATACCTGGGTCAAGCAACGTGAGATGAACAAAGCCCACCAAACACAACTCGACACCAAAGCTAACTTGAGTATCAACACTACTGAGCACAAGTTGCAATCGGTATCGGTTAAATAGAAAAGTATTCACCAACTTACCCAATTATTATTATTATTATTACCATAAGTGTATTATTACTATTATTATGAATTAATCAATATTCAAACTTATATTTTATGTTAAACACATAGACCTACACCAAACACCTGTGTCTGGAAATGCTTGGAAAATTGAGCTTTTAGTCTAGTCGGGCATCTATGTGTGGTATGATTTTATTGTTTTTATACCGCTAAAACCATTGATTTTAACCATCACCCTTACTTCTCAAACAAACTTAACGATCCGGTATTCACATTAACAAAGTTTTTATTTTCAAATTGTTATGCGCTTTGTTATTAAATGTATTTTTTTATTATTATTATATATTTTTCTATATATTTGATTAATAAATTTGGTTAGTAAAACAAGTGTGTCCGTCAACTGTGTGCTAGTAGTAGTGGGTTAGAAAGTGTCGGTAACATGAACACTAGTTGAATCATGCTAAGGAACATATCGTTTGTTCACTCAGCACTAAACTTCATATTCTATTACTAGTATGAGTATTTATGAACCACTCGACTGCTCTGGTAGGTGTGACGTGTGGTGGAGCGGTCCGAGTCGGGCAGAGACGGCAGACGAGCTGGTGGTGGCGCCAGTTCCGGTTCACTGTTGCTCGAACCAGGAATAGTGTTGGGTCCGCTTTGGGTGCGATACTGGTACCGTCGGTGGTAGTAGGTACTGGTCGACGGTGGCGAGGTGACGGTTCGAGTCGAGCTGCTCGATTCCACCCGACTTGTGTAACCCGATCGTGGTGAGTAGTGACACGAATTCAGCGACTTCACAAACAGATTCTTGCCCGCCCGACACGAACGCATTCGCAGTTCGCACTCGTTGTTGTAGGTTTCATCATCCGAACCTGAGAGCAATCAAAAAATAAAATGCAACATATAAAACAAATCATATAAACAATATAGCTCGTTTTCAGTGGGTTTTTCGTTTCAGGTAGTATGTGAACGATCGTTATTTTTGTAAAATTATTAGCGCGGGTTAGAAAATTGATTGTAATAAAGTAAACAAGTCTAACTTACGCCAATAATTTTACAAAACTTTGTGGTAAAAAATTAACAAAAATACCCAACGTCCACATACTACCTGAAACGAAAAACCCACTGAAAACGAGCTGTAATAATCAATCATATTTTAATGGCTTTATTTTTGTATTTTGTTAAATTAAAAATTCTAAACATAGTCCAAATATCTGATAAATTAATTTTAAATTTTCTGAGTATAATTTAAAAGATTTGACAAGCTACTTACCGCAAACTGGGGCATACTTTTGTTTGCAATAAGTGAGACACTCGCACCGAGTTCCATCAGCACTGTACGGATCTTCGACACAGATTGCATTGTTCTCGCAATACTTTGTCTCGCAAGGTACTGCAATTTTTTATTTTTAGTCAAAACGATATTTCTCGGTAATGCGCAACTTACATTCGGGTATTTTAGGTTTAATACGATACGGTATGTCCGCAATAATAGCATCGTACTTTTCCAAATTGTGAAGAGTGAGCTTGATCAACGACGAGTTGAGTCGAAAGTAATCTGGATAGCTGATTGGTTGCAATGTAAAAATCCACGATTCGCCAAATCGGGCATTCGAATGGCACCATTTCGAATCCGAGTTGAAACCTGAAATTTGGATGTGTGTGCCACGCAACGAACGCGATCCGTAGAGAACACGCAGCACCTGAACGGAAGCTAGGTATTGACCAAGCTGTTCCTGGTCGGTCTCCACAGGCTTGATCTCGTCGACAATTCCGGTGAGCACAACTGCGCCCGAGTGTCGCAGTTGAGTGTGAGTTGGGAATATGGTGGGACAACGATGACGCAAATAGGTCAGTGAGGTTGGGTAGAACTGGGTTTGCGATGGTGCCCATAATGCTCCAAGCACCATCAAACGCATCAACACACCAAACCAAGAAGCCATGGTCAAGGTGTGGCACAGTGTTCACTGTCTCGGTGTGAATCTGACTGTGATTCGACTCAAACCTACGATCAAGTAGCATTATTTGGCATCCAATAAGGCTTGCATCCATGTATGGTCGCGCTGTGTGGGTAGGCAAACCTGACTTGTGCGCCTACACAGATTAAGCCACACGGATGAAAAGTGCTTCATTCCATCTTTTCGCACTGTCTAACACGCATATAAGCAATGATAATCTATGCATCAAATGGCTTGCAATATGCAATACAGTAAAATGTCTGTAATTCGCGATTAAATGAGAGCTCAAAATTAAAATTTTTAGCAAATAACTAATCTCCTGTTATATTAATGGCGAATGCCTGACATTTTCCCATTCGACTTTTCCCAACGCGACTTTTCCACATACGACTTTTCTTCATTGCGACATATCCCCATTGCGACAATTCTCAATGTGACATTTCCTCACGTTATATTATTTTCTATGAATTCTAACTTTTACTAATAAGCCTATCGGTTTTTGAGCGGACTCGCTTCGCTCGTCCGCTCAGAATACCGATGGTGAGTGGCGACACGCGCTCGCTCCGCTCGCTGCGTAACTTTTTTTATTTAAAAAATCACTTTTGGTATCTAAAGCTTTACTTTTACATCATAAGTTACTTTTTTCGTATAAAATCTCACCGCCCATATTCACTTTTTTTAAATGGGAAGATGTCGCGTTGGGACAAGTCGCGATGTGGAAATGTCGCAATGGGAAATGTCGAGTGTGGAAAAGTCGTATCGGGAAAAGTCTCGTGAGGAAAAGTCGGATAGCCATTAATGGCAAATACAAAATTTGATGGTTTTCTATGCCATATCCTATGCCCTATTCTATACTTGGAAAATTTCATGTTTTGCCATTTAGACATTTTGCACTGTAACAGTTGGGCTATTTCTACGGTGCTTAAGCGATTCGAATACAACATTATATTCCAACATAAATTTTATATAAAAGAACATTACCTGGTAAGCATAGGAAAGTGCCCCCAAAAAGTAAAAGCTTAACTTGTATTTTTTTAAATAAAACGTACAGTCATTCTACTAAACAAAAATCAAAGCTTTTCTGAAATATGAAAAAACCTAGAAAAAATTGAAAATGTTAATTCATTAAAAATTTCAAGTCAAAATTTGTTAATTAAATTTTCTAATAGAATTCTAGAAATTTTTAATTTTCAAAAACTTATTTACTATCACGAGAAAGCTTATTTTACGTTGATTAAATCTTAAAAAGAATTTTATTGAAACTCTACTTTGTTGCAAAATGGCAACAGTTTTTCTATGACTTAGTTTCTGAAGCCACTTTTTTATGCTTACCAGGTAATGTTCATTATTTAAAAAACAAAAGTTTTGCAAATTATATCAAATAGTAATCAAGTTTCTAGTTGTTTTATCGAATTATTGGACCAACCTGCAGGCAGCATAGGGTCAAATTTTGTGAATTATTGAATTTTTTTTAAATTGCAATTTAAAAAAATTATGGGTACTTATGTATAGAAATATGTTAGAAAGGAGCTCAAATACCAACGCGAATTACAAGCATTTTACTGTATTAAAATTTCGAATTTTATTTAGTCACTTTTGATATGTTTTGATTACAGAAAAACAAACAATTTAAAAATTAAGTATAATTTAAAATATAATATGTTGGAATGCAATATAAATAGTATATCCAAATATTCATTGTGGAAAATTATATTATTATTTTAGTAGAATTCATAAATTTTCTCCGCAAACTTGTTTTCACTGGTAAAGGCTTCAATGGGAAATCGACGGGTGAGTTTGTAGCGAGGCCGCTCAACCGGTTGTCCCAGTGCCAGCATCACAAGAATGTTGTGCCAGTGTGGCTCGAGACCAATCACTTTAGCCATGTGGTTAGTGTCGAACTTGCCCATGGGAGTGAGTGCCAATCCACGTGCGTTGGCTTCGATCGCCATCGACATCCACGCAGCACCGGTGTCAAAATCATGGTACTCGTTGGGCAGTGTTTTGTTCTTGTACACCTCGTACCGAGTAGAAACAACGAGGATGAGAACGCTGGCACCTGTTGCCCACTGTCGATTGTCTTCGGGTAGAATCTCAAGCCATTGGTCAAAGTGGGTGTTACCGCGGTGAGCGTAGACAAATCGCCAGGGTTGTTGGTTGAACGCCGAAGGTGTCCACCGAGCAGCCTCGAAGAGTGCCATCAGGTCACCTCGAGACACCGCCCGACCGCACATTTCACGCACCGAGTGTCGTGTTGCCAACAGTGGGTGGATTGAGCAAGCTATCTGTCTTTTCTAAAACAAACCAAACATCAACAACAACCAAGATTAATTAGAGAAACGTTGCACAATTTAGATTTAGACATGTTTAAAATTTTCTATCATTAACTTGATTTACTGCCAGATTTAGGTACATTCTAGGTTGAATTGTTTGCGTGATAAGCACTCGTAAACAATGACCCACTTTCGAAACTATTATTTTAGTAATTAATTTTAATTTTAGAATAATCAGAGTTAAAATTAATTTTAAAATAATTATATAATTTTTGCAAAACACAATAAAATTTTTTAAAACAAACAAGTTTATTTATTATTAACATAGCACACACTAAATTCTTTTTCGTGGGAGTGGCAAAAGCAGAGTAAGAGTGAGTGACTGTACGTTCACTGTGTACGATTCCTTATTCTACTTTGTGCTTTGCCACTCCCACAAAAAAAGAATGAGTGTGTGCTATGATTATTAATTTTAAAATTAGCGTTATTTTATTTTAGCAAATTTGAAACTACTAAATCAATACATCAAACAATGTAAATATTTTTGTGTTAAAAATATAATGTAAAAAATTGTAAACATGTTAATTTTATTTTGAAAATTAAATAAACACACCTAAATAATAATCTACTCACCTTGACATCAAAAAAATCCACATAAATATCCCTGGGTCGTTGTACCGACGTCTGCAGATGACCCTTCTCATTAGGTTTATTGATACGATTTCGAAACTTGGTTGTTTGGGACGAGCCAACAATCATCATCACTAAAATAAGCGGTAGCACTAAAGTAACAAGTTGTTTCATGGTCCAATGAACACGATCGTTGTGTGACAATAGGAATCAAATTCAAACAATTTATATATAACTTTATTAATAATTATTAAATTTTAAAAACAAATTTTCAAATTTATAAATCTGGTAGACTGGTTGGTTTGAGATTCAGAATGATTTGACTGGCAGAGAGAAAAAATGGTTGATGACACTGGCGTATTAAGTATAGAAGTAGTGGAGCGTACTGGATTGCAAAACGCCAGACACTTACACTAGTAGTATATACAAAGGAAAGGCCCAACTTGCAACCAAGAAACTTTTGGTCACGCTTCACAGGTCGGCTCACCTGAAAACATCGGTTACTTTCCACAAGCATTGACCGCGGGCATCAAGATGGTGAATGCTTTGACATGGGTTTTTCATCTACATTTAAGCATCATTGTTTTATATTTATATATATGTCACAATTTTGTGTTGCTACGAGACATGTACACACTCACACATCTGTGCCAAGGAAAATATGTACAAACACCCCAAACATGTAATCCTCTTATCAAATTTCACCAAAATATAATTTAGTTCAAAAGTTAAAACAAGTGTATTTGTGCGCCTGTAATTGAGGTTATTGTCATATAAATACAGTCACTCTTCTGAATTTTGACTTTCAAGTACAAATAACTTTTATATTTGGAAAATTTTTAATATTTATTTAACTATTTAACCAACATTTTTTTGGGGAATCAGTGTATGAGAAAGTTCCCAAACAAAAATGTTGGTTAAGTTTAAAGCTATAATTTAACAAACAACTTTTGAAATTCAAAATTTGAATGTCAAACTACATATTTTATTTGGTTAAAAACTTAATTTTGTTACAATTAAAATGTATTAAAAATTTAAAACTATTGAACATTTTTGTGTACTAATAAATTTTAATTTTAAATATTGATAATTGAGAAACGACTGTAATTATTTGTAATAATTTTTATTATTTTTAGTCTAAACAAAAATAGCATAATTCCAAAACAACCTTGGCAAACCTTAAAACTTATTAATTACATCATTTAACTAAACATGTATTCAAGAGAGATCTTAAGGAAATCCTATTTTAATTAAAATAGATAATTTAAAGCATACTCCGTACTTACTAAAATTTTTATGGGCTATTGTTCTTTTTATATAACGGCAATTATGAAACTATTAAAGATTTGTAGTGATGTCACTTCAATGATTTCTCTTAAACCTCGAAAGTTGTTTCAAAATGTGACCATACTTTTGAAATAGTTTTTGTTGTTATTTTTAATTGCAAAATTATTTGAGAAAAAGATAAATTGAGTAAAATATGCAAGTAAATAATCTTTGTAAAGAAAGAATGCGGATACTTTTATGATTGCAATAAAAAAATTTAAAATATGTAACGCCATCTTTTGGTCTAGTTAAGAAAGAGTGATGCCAATTTTAGCCTAAATTTTGGTAGGAAGAATTCTCAAATATTC
>DVQH01000676.1:0-19639 GCA_018231625.1 Papilio phestus | reverse complement strand
TCTCTCTCTCTCTCTCTCTCTCTCTCTCTCTCTCTCTCTCTCTCTCTGTTTCCCCTTTCACCTTTTCTGCCCATCCATCCATCCATCTTTATTTGTTTTTATACCATTGTTAACTCATCACCTATGATTTCTTTTTGGTGTTGTAGATGTACCGGAACCACCGGGAAAGCCCTTCATCATGTCCTTCACGTCGCGCTCGGTGAACCTAAGCTGGGCCCCAAGTTTCAACGCACACAACTCGCCCGTGCTCAACTACATCATCTACACTAGGTTTGTGTATATTTTGCAATATATTTATTGCTTCATTTTAAGACTTGTGTAACGGTCAGTGGGAATCGGTTTTTGGCTAATTATCTCATTACTCGATTCAACTTTGAAATCGATTCTCGAAAGACTACTTTCTTCTACTTATTATTTTGATTACTAATTAAAGGCAAAGGCAAAGTTTAATGCTTAATTTTGAGATGCTTTGGATCATTTCTGGTAGCTGCCCTAAGAATTTTACTAATTAGAACGCATATTACAATACTTTAGCTATAAATATGGCTCTAAACTTAACCTGAATTTTTGTTCGGGAACTTTCTCATACACTGATTTGTGTTAATGGTCTTGAAAGTGGCCGTAACATAAACTAGTATAAGAGAAAGTTCCGAAAGAAAAAAAGAGTGATAAAATGTTATAATTAGATAACAGCCATTTTCAGATAAAATCTAAATCTCAGAAACTTTTTGATGGTCAATATCTCATCAATACACCATTTTACCATATTTTTACAAAAACTGATTTAGGGCAGAAAAAAAATGTTATAACTGAAGTTGATTTACAAAAGCTCTAACTTGTATTTTATTAAAAGCAATTTTTAAATATAAAGCGCTAATTATAAAAATAACTTTAATTTAAAAATAGAAAATGTGAATGCTAAGTGGTGTAACTTGTTTGATGTGTTTCACAGTTACGCAACGAGCTATGTGTTGGAGAACCAGCGAGGAATGCCATTCAGTGCCAGCATCGAGGCAGTTGGTATCGGCAAGAGTGGAGCTGATTGCCGCAAGGCCTACAAGTGCGAACTCAAGGAAGAAAGTCTTCCCCTTCGATCCAAGAAGTAGTTTCACACTTCACATGATACACTTGGATACATTTACACTGCCTTTCTACATTATTAATTTATTGCCTCTCTTTTAAAGCTTCGTTTATTTTGCTTTCAAGATTCTTTGTCGTTATTATAGATTAAATGTCCCACCTCTACAATATATTAATTTTTATTAACTATATGGATTATCGCACAACTCCTCTCCAATTCACTTTTCAAATGGTTAATGAACAATTTAAAATCTTGTTCTACATGTAAAAATATTCACATTTCAACTTAAATTGTAAAAATATTAAAGTATATATATATATATATATTTGAATATGTACATGTACTTTGGTCTATTTGATTTGGTCAACTATTGAGTGCCATCGACAAGAGCACTACAGAGTAAAGAAGTTTAGTTACATGACTCTAATTAAGTTTTCGCGAGAAAGAGAGTGAGAGAGAGAGAGAGAGTCAAACCTAGTAGTTTGTGTTTTAGCATTAATTTTAATTAGAGTGAGTGCCATTTGATCCATTGGAAAACTTTAGATTGCTTGTAATATTGAATAAAAAATTGATAAGAAAAGTAAGATAAAGCAATAGATGTCAAAAAATAACTTATGAAACTAAGGAAATATAAAAGTTTTTCCAAAAGTAGTTCACAAAATTCACGTAATTCACAAAAAAACAAAATTCTCGTAACGTATTATAACAATATTGGGCGTTATGTTTAGGTCACCAAAGTTTTTAGTGGAAACGTGGGCGAGCTAACACTCTAGTGTTGCTCAGACGTAGGTTCACGTTTTTTATTTAGTTTTTTTTAACCAGCCAAGAATTTTAGAAATAGTTACTTTATAAGATTTCATTCTTTTCCAATTAATTCTCTATATCAAGAACCGATAACGTCAAAAACATATCAAGTTAATATCAATTGGCATTCAATTTAGTTTACAGTAAATTCTAAATTTAACATTGAATCAATCAATATTAAATTCAGATTATTCAATAAAAAATTTATAAATTTGAAAAGTAAAGCGAATTGTTTTTTAATATAAACAACAAACGGTAAAGTAAGTAAATCGAGTTTTTGCAAAAGTGTTCTAATACTAATACCACTACCGGTTGTACCTCTACTTTTTAATATCAAAATTAAATTGTAAAGTATCTTGAGTTTGCATAGTGTTTGTGCATGTAGGGAGTCGAGAGGGGAGCTTATATTTCTTCACACAAAACTTTTCCATGTTTTCGAACTAAGTTTGCGGCTACTCAAAATTCTATTTGTTTGTCGTTATTGTGTGGAATTGTAGTGCGAGTAAACTTGGCTTCTAGAACAAGTTGGCTGAGAAAAGTGTGAATTATTGACGTGGCAAAGTGCGACCTGTGGTAAAGGAATCGATCTAATTTGCACGACGCGTGCGCAATTTCTCATCAAGTTGCGTCACGCTAAGCCATTGAACAGTTGAGCCAGCAAATGAGTGAAATAGAGCTAAGTGTGATCAATCAGGTTGGCAAGTCTAAATCCAAATGGCAACAAAGAGCAAGAAGTGGTGTGCATTTGGATCTGGCCATAATCTCCACGTTCACTATTGATTTCGGTGTGACTTCCTGTGTACTGGATGCTTTTGGCTCTAGCGTGGCCTGACTGGAACGCAAAGAGGAGTGAGGCCACGCTGACGCCTACGCTTGGCCTAAGCAGAATGAGGCCATCGGGAGGGAGAGTTCACCAGCCGAGCCAGTGTTTGGTTCCTCAGCAACACTTGCACAGCCTCGCCTAGTCGCTCAGATGGGTGAGATAATTTGTGCGCGTGAAAACATGGCAGATTCCTAGAAAGTATCAAATCGAGTTCAACAAAAACGGGCGCTTAATTTGATCAACTTTCTTATTGATAATTTGATTGGTATATTGTTCAAAAAGATTCTCTGCTTTGAATGTACAAGAAAAACAATTTAGGTTAGCATGCTAAGTTATGTGAATTTCATAATAATAATCTTGATTAATAATCATATATTTCCGCTCACAGATAAGACTTGAAAGGCAAATGTACGTCTATAGCTAGAGTTTTAAAAACAAAAATAATTTCTTCTCTTCTATTATTTAGTTTATATGGGTTAATCCGTAGACGACCAATTACTGCTTTTGACAATTGAAATTGCAAACAAGCATATTTGAGTAACACAAAGTGAGTTATTTGCAGTCTAATTAATTCCTCGACAGTTTCTGTGCAGTAAGGCTATGGTAAATATCACACTACTACTGTACTATAGTGGACGTCCCTGCGTTTCAGTTAATTATCTAAACTTTCAGTAAATTTCCGACGCTCCTGATTATGACATTATTCTCCCACTACTCTACACTTGAAACCCTACTTTTGGGTGGATTCACTAATCTTTTGGTGTGGTTTCATTATATCTTGAAAATATAATATGGAAACTTTAACTGGAGCAAATTAGTTGGTGTTCGAAGAGGATGGAAGAAGCAGTGTGATAGGTATAGTGAGTGAAACTATCTGTTGGTGGCGCAATTTCAACCACGCACTAGAAGACATTACTATTAACATTACCGTTATCTTTAGCACCAAAGATAACTACGAGCCACTTTGTCTTCAATGATTCATATTTCAAAAACTGAATGTAGCAAGAAATGCTTCTATCAGCAACATTAAATATACGACTTCTTTTTGAGTACATATAGAAGCACTTTGGTGCAGTTTGCTTGAATCGACTTCAAGTGGCAAGATGCATTATTTTGTGGTTTCAAGTGTCTTAGTAATTTTAAAAAATATTTTTGTTATTCTACTGACTGGCCAAATTCAACATGGAATAACTTAAATTTTTTTAAAACTTTGAAAAAAATAAAATGTAGTTGCTTGAGTAGACTGAATTTACGCAATCAAAAATTTTAAATTTAAATATGACCACTCTATGATCATGAAATGAATGGAAAAGTAGCTACCGACACTGAAGGCGTCAAGTCATTTGATCAAACACAAGAGAATCAATTTTTCTACAGAATTTGAGCTAAAATAAGCTTTTCTCTTTCGTCAGCTTCAACCAGTTTCAACTTCAAAACAAATCAAAAGTTGAGCTAGGAGTATCATCAACAACACAAAATGATTTTCTAAAAGTTTTTCCGTGTTTGTTTAGTAATCTATATAGTCAATTTTCAATCTAAATTCAATTCGGTACAACCGATCCAAACTAAGTTGGACAAGTCAACACACACACACACATATTACAATCAAAGTAACTAGAGTACTATTTTCTATCTATTTACACAAAACAAACTTTGAAAAAAGAAACTCATTTTGCTCATCAGAAAACGATATAAAAAATATACAATGGAAAATTTAATATCATTAAATATTTATAGGTTTAATATTTAGATGGAAAATAACATTCTTTGTTTAATAAATTTCATAAATTTAAACCAGTTTGGAAATTAAACAGTCAATATCGCTACACGCAACACGCATGTTACAATAACATCGTTTTACATAAACGATAGAAAAGTCCTGATAAAAGTCAATATTTTGAAAAAATTAATTATATTAAAAATCATTCAACATGAAAATAATTTTAGTAAAACGCAAATATAATTTAAAGCAAATAATAATGTCAAACAAAATAAAATCATTTTGAACAGTATCGAGCTCGAGTTCGGTCGAGTCTAAACAAATCCATTGACCATTTTAACCATTGTTACAGACATTTTGGCTACCCCTGATTTTAAATTTACATTCATTTAAAAAATTAAAAAAAGTCAATTAAATTGAATTTGAATTGAACAAAGATATATACAGTAAAAATAAAGCCGGGAGAAAATTATTTGGCAAAACTAGCCTTTGTTCCCGTTGTTTGAGTGTTCATAAGAAAACCTCTTCCCTTACGTCATTGGAGCAAATCATTTTTACCGGTATGAGGAGAATCAATTGCAGTAGACGCTGGTTTGATGAGTCATTAACCGCGTCTGCGAGTGACAGCTTTGCTCACCAAACTAGCTAAATTTGGTAATATAAAACTGGTGCGGAGAGTCTCAACTGACCAGTGATATCACCCACATGCCACTAAGCTTTCTCTTCCGTACACCATTTGTACAGCACACACCATTCACCAAGCACCTTTCGCAACAACACACATTCTAATATATTATTTGTTCATTTACAAAGAATGGCTAATATTGCTAATATATAAATGGAAAAATCTTATATCTTCTAATCTTATATCAAAACTGTAGAAAGCCAAATTCTCATAATTAATAATTTCCTTTTGAAAATATACAGTTTAAAAAACTGTAAGACTACAACATTGCGTTTAAAAATGTAAGATTACAAACTAACTGTTGTAGCAGTTTTACAATTTTTTGGCAGTGTTCCGTGAAAACTGTAACAGCTATGATTTTAATTCTTGTGTTTAGAATACAAACTTTGATATAATCGATAATTTATGCTTCATTAATCAACCAACAGAGCTCTCTGTTTGACTTCCTATACGAGTGTAATAGAAGAAGAGCAGTTTCAAACAGATTTTCTGTATCGGCTTACTTTGGTAATCAAATCCTGATGGATTTTGTATGCTACATCAAATGTCATAGGTTGGAAATAAGTTTCGCATAGAAAATTCTTTAATTTAATAGTTGTTTTTTTCAAACTCTTAATCACATTAAGCATTAGTTTGTAAATCGTAAACCAGAGGCAAAGAAAAAGTTAGAATAATTGAATTGCTTTTCATAAAATTTTGATAAAAACTTGCATTGAATTGGTATTATGGGTTAGTAAATATATCTTTCAAAAATATTAAGTTTCAGTAAATTTGAAATCTGATGATTTAGTCGAAATTTGCTTACTGAGTGAACACAAGAAGCACGAAACAGGCTTTTCTCTACTCAAATGAACAACTTGCAACTGTTATGATCTCTAGAGAATAGAATAGAGAATGCTCTATGTGATGCCGTCACACAAATCACACTCTAGTTGGTATTGAATTGCAAAAAAACTCAAGTTAAAAATTAGATTTACAGTCTTTGATTTATACTATTAGTATGCAAATTCAAGTTCAATCACTTTACCCTAACTTTTTACTTTGGCTTTTTCCTAATTTTTAGTTTTTTTACTACGACGGATGTGAACAAATTGGCGCATGTTTAATAATCTAGAGCTCTAAGCTTAGCAAATACGCAGAATAAATTGAATTTTCTACCAAGAAAGCTGCTTAAATGGTTTTAAAATGCAGTTTAAATTATTTCATTTTGGTTAAGCTTTGAACTCTAAATAAATAATCGAATTCAATTTATTTTATGTATATGCAAATATTAATATTATTTGTGTGTCAATAAATAAGAACAACTCGATTCTAATTACATCATGAAAGTTTTCCACACATTGGAATTTGAATTTGTAAAATCAAATATAACATGTTGGAGCAAGTGAAATTGTATACTCTAGTTTAGGTTGATTGAAATGATTCTATAAATCACTTGGTGTAGATAGGAGAAGTGTGGTAGCTAAGCCTGATGGTGGTTGGCTGCTTGTGCATGCAGTTACACTGGCATGCTGCAGACAGGAGCTTGTAAGAAGCAACGAGCGCCCTCTCTCACTTTGTCTCACTGTGCCGGCAAGCCGAATCAACACTGGGTCCTAAGTTTGCTGTTTGCCGAGGCTGCGCGTCTCTCTCTCTCTCTCTCCTCTTCCTTCGATGACGTCAATTCAAAATTTGTTTTGCAAGAATTAACACATGAGAGACGAGAGTGTGCGCGCAAGTGGGGTTTCGATTAGGGGTACTACTAGCGCTGGCTCGGTAAAGCACCGAAACTCGGTAGTGTCACCCAAATGTCGCCCACCAGTGGTGAGAAGAGATCAACGTGGCACACACACACACACACACACACACCATGGTTGAACGAAACACGTTGGAGAATACAACGCGCAAACTCTCTACGGTGATTACACGTTTCACGCTCATTGAATCGTTTCGCCCTAGGCGTCTGCGTTCTTTGACGGCTTCCCGGCAACTTTGAATTTCATATTTTCATCTCTCGTCATAATTTATGCTTTAAACAAGTTTATTTTTTTCTTAAACATAGTTACTACTTAGCCATTCCACTTTGCACTGCGTGAACAATCGAAATAGGAGGCATGGATTGGGAAAGCAATTGAGATCAGAGTAAACCCTGTAGGCATGATGCGATGATCATACTTGCAACTTGGGGCACGATTATTCTTCTCTCAAGTGCTTCACAGTGGAAGCATAAGCAAACAAACGTTTTCTCTACATAGGATATTAATAATGATAACACATTCTATAACACACACACACAACGCCAACCAAATTGGTTTTGTAATTAAAATGTGTGGCTTTTTACCACTACTTTGTTTTTCTACCCTAATCAATATATTTAATTGATTTTTCCACTAAGGCTTTTTAAGTGTTTAAAGATTTGATACAAAAAAAGTTTGCTGACGACATTAGATCTAAAATGAATAATAAAAATAAAGTATTATACAAATTACAAATAAGATATTGAAAATATATGAAATATAATTAATAACAAATGGTGGTCTTCGGTTTAACATTTTAGAATAACATGAATAATCAAAATTAACTTGGAAAGTTTTATTCTCAAATTTTATTACAAAGTTGAAAACAAAAAGTAGTAATAACGTTGGCGTAATATGAAGTCCAAAGAAAAGTGATCCCTAGGGTCAAGACCAGAGAGTTGGAGCACCAATGCGACCACTGCTCGCGCCTTCACTGCTTAGTAAGTGCTTACTTGCCTCTTACTTCTTGCCATCGATCATAACAGCATTTCAAGTGTTACCTTCCACAATAAGTGCAATTTAATTAAAATTGCACATTACCTCTACAGTTGCACAGAAGAGTTCAGATCATCAATTGTTTAGTGTTTTCAATAATTGATCTGATGCAGACATGCCAGTGCCAACTGTAGAGATGCCCGGTCAGCTACATTACAATAGACCAGTGATAGCTCCAGTCAACTTGACCTAGTTAGAGCTATGTTTTCATCTCATAGCTCACTAATCGAATCAATAGCCTGAGCTATCGATATCAAAATGATCACCCCAGACCGAGACACTCGACACTTTGTGTGTCAACTCAACTTTGCCATTTTGTTCAGACGAGCTCGCAAGACATGGAAAACATGCCGCTGTCAGACTTGACTTGATAGCAAAGCACCTAGACCACTCTGTCCTCGAGCAACATCTCTACTATTAATGGCTTTATTTTCCTATCTACTTTCAAACTTTTTTGTTAGTAATAAAGTAAAAATATAGATCTAAAACTAAATTAGTAAATGTGCTATTTTTAATAAGCGTATCAATTACTGGTAACCATATCATTAAAAAAATAAGCAGTTATTTATAATTTAAACTTCTTTAACAAAAGCAATTTGTTAAATAATGAGTGTAATGAATATATTGGAAAAAATAAAACCAATAATGCGAGTTTTAGATCCCTTTGGTTCATTTGCCCGAGCGCACTTGGCGCCGATCAGCTGTCATATGAAATATTGATGTGCGATCACAGCGAAATACAGCGATCGTAGTTCACCAGCCATCTGGAATTATCCTAACACATTGCCCTTCTTGGAATTTTTCTACCCCATCCTATCAACTTTAATCTTTACTGCCAGATTCGTCAAGCTTAGTTATATCAAAAATAAATTATTTAATATGCAAACTAAATTTAATTTTCAAAAACTTTATAGAAAAAAGCTTGCAAGAATAACGTCCTTAATGTGTTAATTTTTCTGTATAAATTCCCAAGTAAAACCAAATAAAGAATTTAAGGCTTACTATAGTTAAACTCTTAGAATGGAAAATATAAAAAAGTAACAAATACCCAAAGAGGGGTACTGTAAATGCATTTAAGTGCTTGCAAATACTTGGCCAAGTTTGCTTGCGTAGCGTATCCGTATCCGGAAAAACTAAGGATTGTATCGCAAAACAAGTTGGCCATTAGCATTGTCCCACCAATCATCTGTTACTATTGTCACGCAGCACTGGTTATTGAACGGAGGCTTAAAAGCCCATCGTTTGTCAGCTAACGTCAAGCCTGCATTATTGCAGTCAACATATTGCTGATTATAGTTGTGTCACGTAGTACCGAGAATTAGATCCAACTTTTGATCAAAACTGTTAGTCATTTGGGAAAAGAAGCGCGTCAGGTGCCCCTGTGGAGTGCTTTGCTGCACTACATTATGTTTCAGGTGCTAACAATCATAGAGGGTTCATTACATTTTTTGAAATAATAAAAAACAATGTAATTGTAAAAAATAAAACAACAATTCAACGTACTTGTTAGCATCCTATGATGGCTAACACCAAAGTAGTTTTCAGATATAGCTAAAAAGGCGGCCAAAGATCTCGCTAGCAAGCGTTGTGGCCGGTGACGATAATTGGCGCACACTGGCCATTCATTCACACAATAAGTCCGATCGAGGCTCGCTATAGCACACCGATAGTGAGACCTAGAGCTACTGGCCAGCGAAACCATAACGCCATATAGACGTGGCACTGCATCTGATTTGATCTATGCGCAGAGCAGTCGGCATGAGCAGTTTGCGCGTTTGTCTGCCTCCCCTCTGCCACTGTATCGACTGAGTCTTGGCTATACTGCTTCATGAAACCTCCAACCACCAGGCCAAGTTGGTGTGGAGAACACTGAGCGAGAAAGAGCAAAGTCATAGAAAGACGAGGGTAAACCCGATGAATGAAACGATGTTGACTGGCTTGCGCTTCTCTGTCCGCCAGTCGAGTGTGCGAAGATAGACCGAGTGAGACACAGAGCACCACTGTTGTCCACCAATCACTGGAGCAGCCTCGGGTGGTTTCACATCATCTAATATGCTTTGACATTGTTTTGATCGTTACACAACACCTACCTCTGCTTTATCAAGATTCTTCGTAACCTTCTACAGCACCAAGTTGTGATATTATAATAAGTAGTGAGCACCACCAACATTGAATGTGATTTGAAAGAACTCAAATCTATCTCCTTCATGTTCGTATTGGGTGAATGACATGTCAACAGCTTCGTCACGTTTTCGATTTGAGCCAGCTTGATCAGTGTATTTCTACTTTGTACCTGACAACTTTTAACACTACTAAAAGTCATTTTTTGTGTTCACTATTCGTTATTGTTCATACTCATTGGTTACCATTCATTGTGATATTTGTTTGCACATGGGCATCAGCAATGATGAGCAAGTGAGCTAAAATCAAGGCTGGTTTGAGGCACGCAAGCACCATTAGAAGCACATATCCTAATTGATTTGACACGAGTGGAGTCAAGCTGGCGTGACGGATCTAGCCTCGTCAAGTACATTGCATCCCACTCGTTTCGTCCCAGCACCTAGTAGCATTTGAAGCGCGCCAGTTAGCACCAGCCGTGTCATGTCCGCTTCGAGTTTCCCCACAAGCACAAGTGACGCGAAAGTCAGTATTGAGCAAAGTTCACTGCAAGACCACAACAAAGCAGCACGAAGTACCACGCGGTCAGAGCTCAGTCTGGTCCGTATCTGGTTGCTGGCACTGGTTTTGGCACTAGTGCCCGAACCTTCGCAGCAAACGCCAAGTGAGGTCTTTACCAACTCGTTCCATGTTCGTTTTCGGCGCGACGTGGACCATCTTACCGCTCACCATGTAGCCAAGCGCAACGGATTTGTCAATCTTGGTTCGGTGAGTGATTGTCTAAGCACAACAACCCTTGTCACAAACATTTGTATATATTTAATAATGTTTGTCTAGACAATTATTAGAAAAGTAGTATTTAATATTTTCCACAACTTTTCGTGTTTGTGGAAAATTAAGTACTCACCCTCTTGATTTCTGGCCTTTTTCATTTATATGTGCAGTGCCTGGTTTTGTTCTGTAGTTTAAATGCCAAGCTCTCTGGCATCTTGAAAGAGCTTAGATAATGTGAAAAATTGGTTTCCATTTCTGGTTTCTTTGAAATTCTGTCCACAGCTGCTAGTTGATTGCATAAATGACAGGCCAAAGTGTATGGGCAATGTCAATATGCTAGTGTGTGGTGCCGCTCTCACTAGTCAAATATTGTGCTTCTTGTACAGGTACACTGCGGGTGATCGACTATTCAGTTGCCACAAGGCCATTTACAAACCATAATGTTGACACTATCAAGCTATGGATTACTATGCCGCTAGTTGAGCAATTAAACTAATTAAAAGCACAGGCGTCAAACGAACCGTGTGAATAAAGTAATTGATTGAGCTTGCAAGCACTTTTCCCTGCTTAAATTATTTATTTATTTAATAATTAAAACAAAAAATCTTACTTATAATTTTGATTTGAATTATTATTGAATGTTTGAACTGAACTGCAATGATATTTGTCATGACCAGTTTTTGTTTTGTTACAAGAACACAAAAAGTTACTATAGTTATTCTTAACTGGTGTTGAGTTGCGCAAGATACCAAGTCAAAATGATAAGATTAAATGTAACTCTTTTATTGTAATCCTATAAAGACTAGCGTTTTTGACAGCTAATTAGATTCACGGAGAAAATTCGCGTGAGAACAGTGCTTATAATTGGATTGATAAGCGCAAAAAGTGTAGGTGACAGGTTTGATCAAATGACTAGAAAAATGCACGTCAGTGCCATCAAAAATAAAACATTTTTAGTCTCTAATATATATATAAGATAAAATTAGATGAGAAGATCAAATGATGTCATTGTTCTGAACGAATTTTAATTTCCGAGAAAGGAAGTGTAAGTAAAGTAAAGTTATGTTGTTTTTTTCACTTAGACAAATAAAAACCTTCATCAAGACTATAAGATGACATTGAATGGGTCATTGCTAACTCAGTGAGTCTTATCTATTTTGGTTACAATATTTGTTTGGTATAAAACTAGAGTTACTTCCAATATAACTCAATATAAAAGAAATTTGTTTGCCGAAAAACTAAAAAAAAGTGACACTTTGGTACATAGCAAATGTTGATTGATCGATCTGTTGATGAGTTTTTTCTATTTTTGTACGACAGGTCTTGGGCTCACAAAGAGAGTATCATTTTCAACATCGTGCCATTCCCCATGCTAGGACAAAGCGAAGTATTGGACATTATAGGAAGATCAAAACCGATCCATTGGTAAGTCCACCCATTTCAATAATTTGAATTATTTTGAACAATAAACATTCAACTGAGCTCATAACTAAGCAAACTTAACTAAAAGAATTAAATTATTCTACATAATTTAATTTATTTTGAGATATTCTTAGTATTCTATTAGTCGTTTTCATTAATAATATTGTCATTTTGAGCCTTTTCATATTTATTCTATTTGTATAAATATTTTAAATTTCCTAAAATTAATTATTTCATTTATTTAAAATGGACACTAAAATTCTTGTGTCAACATCAGAGTCATTATTAAAAAATATAGTGTCAAAATGGATATGTGTAAAAAAAGTTTTATCAAAATTGAGTGTCCAGTTTCGATTTTCCAACTAGGGTTTGCAATAAAAAAACTCAGAGTCAATTTATTATACAATCAAGTTGTGTTTATATAGTATTAATACTAAAGGACTATATGCAATAATAGAATGAAGATCTATTTTTGTTTGATTGATTTATTCAATTCAGTCTATAATACTGTAGATTTCTTTTGCATACAATTCAATGTTGTTTTGTTTCGAATACTAGACCACTTTAAGTCTAATTGTATATTTCATTATTAATGAGATCGGTTTAATTAAGGTTGGCGGTGGTATTGTAACTTTTGTAGAGTTGTCTTATTTAGTTTATTGTCTTATATTTATCTTCATTGTGGAACAAAACAAATAGTGTCACACCACTGAGGTAGCTCGCGCGACGTGCCATGTCTAATAGTAGTTGTTGTCGTACAAATAGATCGAATCTGCACTACAACAGATCGGTTTTCGTCGCATCAAACGTGGTTACAAGGCACTCGTTCTTGACACCGATGACCTTCAACTCAACCAAGATCCTAACGATCCTTATTTTGAATTTCAATGGTATCTGGTAAGTTTTGGTTTTTAATGTTCGCTTTATGATCATGCTTGTTAAATTGTACTTAACGTACAGAAAAACGTTGGACAAAATGGAGGCAAACCACGGCTAGATCTCAACGTAGAAGCCGGTAAGCTTGTATTAAGTTAATAATTAACCTTTAACTTATAAAATGTTGATCATTTAATATCCAAAAAAAGCTTGGGCTCAAGGAATCACTGGTAAAAATGTGACCACAGCTATAATGGATGATGGAGTAGACTACATGCACCCGGATCTGAAAGACAACTACGTAAGTTGATCTTGTTGTTTACTTGAGCTAACAAAGTTATTTTAATATTACAGAACGCAAAGGCCAGTTATGACTTTAGTAGCAACGACCCGTTTCCCTATCCACGATATACCGACGATTGGTTCAATAGGTAATATTTGGAGTGCTGTACCATAGTGTTTGTAATTAATCATGCTTGGTGTTATATAGCCACGGAACTCGATGTGCTGGCGAAGTGGCTGCTAAGCGCGACAATGGCATTTGTGGTGTTGGCGTGGCTTACGATTCTAAGGTTGCTGGCATTCGAATGCTTGACCAACCCTACATGACAGACTTGATCGAGGCCAACTCGATGGGCCACGAGCCCGACCTCATTGACATCTACAGTGCAAGCTGGGGACCCACTGATGACGGCAAGACTGTAGACGGACCTCGTAACGCCACCATGCGAGCCATCGTTCGTGGTGTGAACGAGGGTCGTCGCGGTCTGGGAAATATCTATGTCTGGGCCTCTGGCGATGGTGGCGAAGATGATGATTGCAACTGTGACGGCTATGCAGCCAGCATGTGGACCATTTCGATCAACTCGGCTATCAACGATGGACAGAACGCTCACTATGATGAATCGTGCTCAAGCACGTTGGCTTCCACTTTTAGCAATGGAGCTAAAGACCCACATACTGGAGTTGCCACTACTGATCTCTACGGACGATGCACCAAGACTCACTCAGGTACTTCGGCTGCGGCACCAGAAGCAGCCGGAGTGTTTGCATTGGCTCTTGAAGCAAAGTATGTATCAAACTTGTATTGTTTAATCCACGAGTTAATTTGTCTTTTTAGTCCAAACTTGACATGGCGCGACATGCAACATTTGAGTGTTCTAACTTCAAAACGCAATTCACTGTATGATAGCAAGAAGAGATTTTATTGGAACATGAATGGAGTTGGTCTAGAGTTTAACCATCTTTTTGGCTATGGTGTGTTGGATGCGGGTGCGATAGTGGCCTTGGCCAAGAGATGGAAGACGGTGCCAGCTCGATACCATTGCGAAGCAGGCTCGATCATTCAAACCAATACCATTCCCAACAATGAGAGTTTTGTGATGCAGATTAACACGAGGGCTTGTGAAGGCACTGAGACCGAAGTGAACTACATCGAACACGTACAAGCGGTGATCACTCTCAACTCGACCAGGCGTGGCGATGTTACCCTTTTCTTGACATCTCCCATGGGCACTAAGTGAGTTCTAGCTACCATAATAATAGTTCGCTTCACTTAATACTTTTGACTTGCCAGGTCAATGATCTTGAGTCGCCGACCTAACGACGATGATCACCATGATGGTTTTGTCAAATGGCCCTTTATGACCACTCATACGTGGGGCGAAAATCCTCGAGGAGTTTGGACACTTGAGGCAAAACATTCCGGCGAAGAGCCACAGTCGGGTTTCATCAAAGAATGGATTTTGATGATTCATGGCACCAAAGAACAGCCCTACAAAGATCTTCCCGTTGAGGACAACAATTCTAAGTTGGCCATTGTGAAAAAGGCACATGAAGATTATATCAAGAAACACAAAAAGTAGCCCTGAACGAAACAAAACAACCTGTTCATTCATTCATTGAAATGCTTGTTCAACAAATGAATTATGTATGTCTTCGATATTTATGTTTGGAAATACAACTAAACTTATTATAGTTATTATTTTTTTCTTATTTTTATTTTTTCAAACTACCCACGAAAATCGATTTAAAATACTGTTGTTCACATGTCAAATCATTATTATTATCCAAATAAAATTAAAAATGATATTTTCATTTGATACTGCAATACAGTATTTTCTCGACCATTTTGCATTGTGAATGAATGGGAATGTAGAGGAAACTCCTTAGAAAGTTATTTCAATTTAACTAATAATTTAATACTGTACACCTTCTATCTTCGGTCTTATATTAGCATAATCAAAAAGCTTCACATTTTATTTTGATCTAAAATATTAATAGCGATTATGTGATGATAAATCATATATATGAAGTATAGTATGTGAGAGATATATGTACAAACAAGGCAAATACAAGTCTATTTCTTGGCGAATGTGATTTTGATGGCGTTGGCCGGAGTGATCTTGAAGCCTTGCAGTGCATCCTTGGCAGTGCCAGACTGGTACTCGTTCTCGAACTCGACGAAAGCGATATCGTACCGTCCGGGCACGAGACGCACCTCCTTGAAGCCGGGAAACTGGGCAAAGAGAAGTTGAACCATCGCCTCGGTGGTTTCCGGGGGGAGGTTGGTCAAGAAGAGAATGTTGTTGGGAGGCTGCTCGGCCAGTGCCGAGTGAGGGATGCCCGCCGAGTTGACACTGTTGCCCGTTCCAGGCCGCTTCTCCTTCTTCTTCTTCTTCGGCTCGTCACTTCGAGGCAGTTTGGGTCGCTCCACGTAAGTGCCCTTCATCTTCGACACCACATCCGAGTCTTTCTTTGCATATTGTATGTGCTTCAAAAATTAAGTTTAGATGAGTCACCATTTGCAAACAAATTTAATAATATACAGACACAAGTCCCTTGTTGCATTCAAAAACACGAGTTGCAAATTATTAGAACTAGTATTTTAAAAATATAATATAAAAAAATAATTTACAATTTTTTAATCAAAATTATTTATTTTAATTCTTAAACTTCTACAACTATATTGACACGCTATTTTTCATCAGTATTAAACCTGGTAGTAAAGAAGTGATAGTTCATGAATTATAGAAAATTATATTATTTAAACTTTTTGCAATAAACATATCACTTCAAAAATTGTTAATTTAAAAAAAAATATTCCCAAAACTGTTCTTGATAAGCAAATATGCGAACAAAATCTCAAATTAACGGAAATGAAAGAAACGTAAAATTACAGGAACTTTTCTACAACTCACTCACCATTGGCTTATCGTAGAAAGGAAAGTTCTGCATCGAACGTAGCGCACTTGTAGCGCTAGCAATGTCCTTGAACACAACAAACGCTTGTCCACGCATTTTCAGTGACTTTTTTGCATAAATATCCAGAATAGTGCCAAACTGCGAGAAGATGGCATGAAGCGATTTGGTCAGCTCTGTGGAATGTATGCACAAAAATATAAATTGTGTAAACAGACAACAGAGATTAACTTACCAATCTTGCGAACCTTCTCGTTCAGATTATTGATGTAAATGGTGTTGTTAGGCTTAATATCGGACCCCATGGTAGAGTTTGAAGTGAAATGATCCAGGGAAGAAACAATGAGCGGTGTGCGGTGCGGCCTCACTGGCAAACAAAAACATGCCGGAAAGCGATGCCACTTAATTGCACGCGATGGCGACACTGTCGCCTAGGAAAGCAAAATATAATTCAACCTTTTGGATCGTAGTAACTAACGAGGCGAGCCGTACCGAGCAAGTCGAGTTGCACGATTCAACCAAACCAGAAAACCAGTTTAGTCAAAAAGTAAATAAAAAAGCGAGTGTCAGAAGTGGGATTCGAACCCACGCCCCCCGAAGAGGACTGCGACCTGAACGCAGCGCCTTGGACCGCTCGGCCATCCTGACTGTTACTATGAGTAGCACACCCAAGAAGTGAACCTTTGAGTGGCAAATAGTGCCACCGAGACAACACACCACTACGTCTCGATAGCTAACCATTGTAGGCTTATCATTTAACCCACCAACAAGCACCAATTAGACAAATGTGTATTTATTTAAAACATGTACAAGTAACAAGTGAATAAAGTGAAATCACAAATGACGCTCAGGAAGCATTCTCAGTGAGAAACATGTGCACGTCAGTAGAGGATTGGAGAAGTGAGGTTGCGGTTTTGGTGGTGACCAGTGGCACCAGTGAGTGAGCATCGTACCGGTTGAAGAGAACAGTAACCGACATGGCACTGTAATCCGTAGCTAGTTTCTTGCCTTGGTTCGACAAATGCATCATGTTAACCATTTCGGAGTAAAAGTGAGGATAAGTCGGTGGTTCATAGAAAACGAGATGCCGAATTCCCTTGATGGTGTAACGATGGTAGAAATGAAAGCGTTCAGTGAAGAGCAAAAAGTGACGACCGCCATAAAAGAAAATATGCCTCGCTTTTGCTACCTTTCCTTCATTTGAATACTCACAAATCTGAGAGAAACCAATGTCTTCCTTGCGAAAGTAATTCCGTAGGCGAACGTAGTCAAAGTAGGAGGGAACGTAGATCATTGTGCGCACCATCATTGGATCTTTCAGTTTAGGAAGTATCTTATTGATAAAAAATGTGAAACGAGTCTCAGAGTTACTGGCAAAACTGGGACAATCAAATCGATGAAAAATTTGGGGAACTTGAAGACAAACATGATTGATGGCCGCTTGGCTCTGCACAACTTCGTTTCGAAAAACTAGTTTGCCCGAAAAGTTAGATGAGTGTTTGTTGAAAAATCCACTAATAAGTGAGTTAGAAACGTGAGAACAGACGACGAGTTGGCAATAAAATTTGCCCCATAGCTCAAGTGACCAGGGACGAACGCGAGTATAGTCAACATCATGAGTTTCCTTAGGTTTCAAGTGTAAGTGTTTCATAATGTGCAGTACGTGTTCCCAGTTTTGCATCAAGAAAACATCTGCTTGGTCAAAGATGGCGATTTCGATCGAAGAGAGAAAGTCAAAATTGCGCTCTTCATCACCGTCAGCGCCAATAATCATTCGAAGACCCAAAGGCGAAGCGATGATGATATCGCTAGAGTAAAAATCCGAATATAGTTTCAGTGATTTCTTGGTGATCGACAAGCCAATTCGAAAAGAGTCGTCAATGTTGCCAGCAAAGAGAGTTTGGTAATCTTCCGGCTTCCGTGAACTGATTGGTGCCTCATCCGCCGAGGGTGCAAATTCCTTCTTAAACCGTTTGTAGTTCATGATGTGAATTTTCTTGTCACCACTGTCGCGAGCATCACCAAAGAGAAGAGAAATCATGAAGTTGACCAGTTGGTAAGCCGAGTCACGGAATGGCAAAACAATCAACACTTTTGGCCGAGTGAGTCCCTGATCTCGATACTCCTCTTTGTCTTTATCTTTTCCTTGATTGATTTGTGCATTATGCGATATGATCCGGGTACGCGTTTTCAATATATGATTTAGTGCATGTAAGGCGAATGCAACCCGAATCTCGTTGGCTTTTTCAAACGATCTCTCACTATAATAGAGATCTTTGTATGAAGTCAAAAGACCCAGAAGTCCAAGTTGAAATGTTGTCACTTCAGACAAACTTCCTTGGCTAACTTCGAGCATCGTTTTGTAAGTGTTCTCCTTTAGCAAAGGTTTCAATTGAATCTGATCCAACTTCTTAGGCGGTTTGTCAATTGTTACTTGATTAAAATTTTCAAAATCAGGTTTCGACTCGACAAAAGATCCAAGTCCAGGCCAATTAAAAGAAGTCATTGTTTGCTTGCAAGATTTGAGTTTTTCAATATCGACAGCTTTAAAGTTAGCAAAAAAATGTGTAGCAAAATTGTTGGCTTCTTGACCTTCCCTAGCTTCATTGTCTTTTTCTTCATCACTCTCCTCTTTTTCTTCTTCAAAACCTTCAATTTCTTCTGTTTCGTTGTCGGATTCTTCAAGATGACTAATTGCGTCTGGTTTATGATTATCAGATTTGCTCACCGATTCATCTTCATTCTCGGATTCATCAGATTCAACTCTAATCTCTTGTTTCTTTCCAAACCTTTAAAAGAGTATATTAACTTATGTTGACTATGCATTTACACTTACACATTGAGCAACTGTTCGTAGTAATCCGGTGAAACTTCTTCGCTATCAGACTCAATTTCGGTCTTTTCTCCTTTAATTTTATCTTGAACATTTGATCGATTATCATTATCAAACACTCGCTTAGCCAATTTGTCCTCAAGTTTCACTTTAAAAATGCCAAATTTCAGAACAATAAAATAAAACAAATTCTAACAACTTACAAGTTTTATCATTGATTGGATGCGACTCGCCAAACTCCCGTATATGTTTGGCTTCCTTTTTAGCCAACTCTTCATCCTCCTTATTCTTTCTCTTGACCCCGCGTCTAACCTTAAACATGCTGAGGTGATTTTTGTACAAGCAAAAAAACTTTTTAATAATAACACTAGCTCAAAAGACCGAGTTTCTCTAAATGAAAAAAACACGTGAAATGCCAAACATGCATATAAGCATGCATGCGTTTGGATAGTATCGATTCTATCGGAAACTATCGTTTGGCTGGAATCATAAAAATATATATTTTTTTAATTATACCTTATTTCTTGTATT
>DVQH01000675.1:0-19659 GCA_018231625.1 Papilio phestus | reverse complement strand
AGAGAGAGAGAGAGACGAACAGGATAGTGGCGTGGGTTGGCGGGTGCGATGTGCCAGTCTGTCAATTAGCGACCAGTCGTCAACCAGAGAGAGTGATGTGAGTGAAGCTGGTTGCTTGAGCGAACGGTGCGATCTTCACTTGGTGCCGATGGCAACGAAGCATAGTGTGGTGCGCGCGATTCGATCACTCGCCCAGTCACAACATGAAAGAAACCTCTATACTCTCTTTCCACTAGACCAACGATAACGAGCCAGTAGCAGCCGATGTAACACGATAGCAAGCACGGAGAGACTTGCGCCAGCACACAGTGACACTGAAACTACTTCTAAGCAACAGAGCAATCAATCCAATTGAACTTCATCGTGCTGATGCGGCATCCAAGAGACGGTCCGGTCAATTAGTGTTTCCGTTCAAGTAAGCTAATCCGCCAAATGGTCGGTCCCTTGCAGCCGACAGCTCATTTTTCATCGATGAATTTCACAAACACAACTTTGGAGTAGTGGAGCGAAGGGAAAGCGGATTTGTTGCAGAGTTGAACAAACTAACAGAATCTCGAATGCTTTCCGAATCATTCAATAGTGTGAATGACTTGGCAACGAATTAGCACAATGGCGAGCAAGGAAGGTTGCTTTTCTCTGAGAGCCGGAGTGCCGCGTACGCCTGGGAGCGATGGCCAATGTCATTGATGTTTACACAACAAACTTAGTCGCACACTGGTGTGCCATCAGCTTGTGGCAATAAACGCCAGGATCGCAAACAAACGTCATGCACTGAGTCAACCACAAAGAATGGGAAAGTCACAGAATCCATAGATCAAAGCGATGACGGCAGCGGTCAACCTCAAGTCATAAATTAAGGCACCGCTAAAGTCTTCCGCGTTTTGGCATCTTGTGTGGCACTTACTGTGTACATCGAGCGTTGTCTTAGGAAATGATCTGGTCGCAAGCACTGTCGTGGTCCAAACTCTAGCCGAAGTGAACAAACAGACACACCAAGAGAGTCGCAGCTGATAATGGCATGTGGCAAGCAAAAGCTCAATTTGTTTAACTTCACATCAGCTAGACTCTTTTCTTTCCTGGAAAGCATTTAACTATATTTGAGATTCTCGTGAAAGGCACCCCTTTATGCTTAAAAAAGAGGGACATTGAGACACGTCGGCGGTAACACACAAGAGCAAAAACGCCAAGACGACGACGTCGAGTAAGCTAGGCGGTTGGCGCGACCAAACAAACGAGGGACACTGGTAGCCAGCAAAAGCGTGAGCAGACACGCAGTGGTGCGAGAGTGCGAAGACAATCACCGCGGCCAAACAGACTCACTACTCTCCCTAATTGATGGTTGCCAAGCCAGTCAGTCAGTTGAACGAAAAAGTCTTACTTTTGCTTGAAGCCACAACCATGGCGGTCGGGGCAGAGGATGAAAGACCACAATCCATTGGAGGAGAAGGCTCGCATTCGGGTCTCACTGGAACAGCCGCACAGATGGCTTCCCACACACACTGCACTTCATCCAAACGCAATTCTGGTGCTGCTTTGGTGATGGTGAGGCTCGACGAGTTCAATCCAGCTGGCACAATGTGTCGCACACACACACACACCAATGTATTACTCTTTGTGAGGCTTGACAATCATGTGTTGTGGTGAATCGGGAAAAAAGGCAAGTAAAAGCGTTGTATTGCGTGTGATGCTGGATGCAATTGCAACAGAGCTTGGCGCGCCACTGCCCAGTGAAGACTGCAAGGTGGTTTAGTAGTGAGCACTCCGTAACGACTGATTCAGTGCACAGAGAGTGACGCTCAGTGATGAGACACCAAGCGCGGCAGCTCGAGGGGACAGCCCCACGCGTACGCCAGTGGTGGGTCGGGCATTGGTCGGGCAGTTGAGCCAACTGGTTGCCATACGTATGTGGTATGCCTTCACATGATTGCGTCTCATATATGCACACCGTACTCGCCGGTCTATCCCGAGCTAACCATCTGTGCTATCCTCTTGACCATCCCGGTGGCGTGTGGCCTAGATTTCACCTCTGTCCCGATGATGGGCGGAAAAGCCCAAACAAACACACAAGAAAAATACTACGGAAACGCACTCATGCTTCTTTTGTCGAGGGTGCACTCTCTTTTTTTCTCGTATAAGACAAGCAGGTTTTGTTTGCCTTGCAAAGCATCACATTACTAAGTGCAAGTGTCGTCAGTGCTAATTGAGATCAATTGACCTCGATGGTCAACTCCATTAGTACTACTTCACCAATGACGAACTGCCATTCTAACTCGTCATATGCTTAACATGCTTCAGCCGTTAGAAGTTTTCTGTCACTTATCACCACACAAGAGAGACAGCTTATCATTTGACCAAATGAAATATTCGTGTGCTATATCATATATCAGATGTTTTTCTTAGAAAAGGCGTGAGTCACTTTTCAAAGCAATCATGTGCAGATGGCTCACTGATATGCGTTTGTTTAGTATCACCAAACATATGTCATCTTTGCTAAATCGGAAACAGATTGGCGTGAGTAGAGTAGCGCACTGCCAACCACAACCATCGGGTGACGAATCGCATCTGAACTGGGTTAGACACGCTGACCGATTCTTTCTCTCAGCGTCCCACTCTACCGCGTTCCTCAATGACTTGCTTGATTTGATCAGCTCTTTTCTTCCTCCCCCCAGTCTTGGGAAATCCGGACACGGGGTGAAGAGGAAAGTGCCACTGCTCGTTTGACTATTTATATCAGGCTATCCCCGGAGACAAGCATCAAGGGCAGTGAGATGTTCGAAATGGATGACACTACAGTGTCGATGGCTGCCGTTAGATGGCAAGCTAATGCATGACAAGTTTATTCCATTGTGCAGACAAATTCTCTCTTCGCCGGCATATCCCACGATAGTTTACCTGACTGATGACGTAAGAGTAGCACACCGACCGGTGCCCTGCCCCTTTGCAACCACACACACACTTAGTGAGGTCTATTTTTGCACAAAGTGCTACTATTGTGAGCACTGTTGCCTCAATTAGAGGAATCAACAGCAACAACTGCAAATGGTGTCGAGATTTCTCTTCATGAAGAACAACAATCTAATTAATCTTGCTAACAGGCCGATTGCTTGCTGACGTTCATGGCTTGTGCAAGCAGGGACAAGAGATTTGTCCGACCGTGGTACCGTGACAAGGCCGTGTCATTGCAGTTCTCCAAAATTGTTGAGGTTAGATCGAACACTTCTTTGATAAAAACCATCGATTCGCCAGTAATATACATGTAACGTAATGACAAGTCCAGAATGTACAGTATGGTTTTTATTCTAATTATAACCAGTCATAATCGGCATCGAGCTTGACTTGAAGTGCTCCCGCCAAGAAATGAGTCTGGCTTGTTGGCACCGTCTCGGTGCGATCTGTTTGTCAGTTTGTTGTGATGATTTGCATTCAATTGTCACCGCCCGGGCGCGTGTGTCCGTGACGCTACGAGGAAACACACGGCAAAGGCGACACAATTCGAGTCACTAAGATGAGGAATGACTCGGGAAAATTATGACAAGTGAATACCGAGAGCTCAAAGAGATGAACCGAGATAGCAAATTGATGCAAAGCAACACCCAGGCCACTCCGACCGGTGCTCACTCACCGCGCCAACTCGCGATTATCGCTCTACTACAGGAGACGATCGCTTTGCTTTTGCCACCAGACCCGGCAGTCTGTTAGTGGCACTCGTCTGCCCCAACCACCGCTGGCATCTGGTAATTCGAGCCATAGGCATCGACAAGACACTCACCATGAGTCTTGACATACCACTACAACACAAAGGGCCCGACACGTTTTGACACTACAATCAAGACTACAGTCGGTGTTGGCGCCCGTTCTCGTCAATGCTCGTGCCTTCTTCGTCACTGCTCGAGTTGTCATCATTCACTCCAAATGTCTAATCTGGTGTGCTGTGTTTATATAACAAACTCAACAAAACACACACTGGCGCGTGTATACGAACAATGATCGAAGTACCAAACAGTGCACTTACCTCAACGTCCAACTTTGTAACTGTCGTCAATGAGCTAATAAACTCCACTCGAATTTGAATAGATCAGATTTGCTTGAAACCTACCTTGTTCACCAAAGCCAATCAAAGTGATCAGTGAAGCCATTTGACAAAGGCCCTTTGTCAAAGGGGATCGAAACACGTGAGCACGGTGAGCGATGCGCTGTGAGCGCAACGTTTTCGGAAATGTGCCTGGAACAGATTGAGAAAGTTGCCATGTGACTTTGTCTATGCGTGCATGCGTTTGCCTAGTGGTTGAATGTTGTGGTTGGATGGCACAGCTGCTGGTGTGCGCGCCTCGTCTCAATGCATTATGCATTGCCCACTGACTCACTCCACCATGGTCACACTAGCCTAACACTGCTTGGTACTCTACTACCCTCCTCGTTTTCTTGATGCTAACGCTTTTGTACTTTCTCATAGGATCATCAACTAAAACTTGGCTACTCTTCTTCTCGGCCGATGATTTAAATTTCCGATTACGCCAACGAACGATCATGCAATCGATGTTGATGATAAGAAGTGTGATGCCATCCAGCAGACATCGACCGCAGTGACAGTTCCTACTAGTTTCAATCAACTGTATTGACTCAACAACCAATTACACTAAGCCTAAACTTGAGTGTCCAAGAATTACCTCTTAGAAAAAAACTTGACCTAGGAAACCTGACTACCTGGCAAAGTGTAATCATCAAATAGAGTAGTGAGGAATCATCAGTGTCAGTTACTACGACCTGACTCCATCAGCAGTACAGCTTCGACTGTTGCCTTCTCTAAAAATAGTGCAAGTGGAGTGGTTGGAAACATAGTGTGCACAGTGGTGTGCGCGTGTCTCGCTCCCTTGGTCTGTTGGTTGATGTGCGTGCTGGTGTTTATCGAAATCTTCCTCTTGTCTTCCACTTCCACTGGGTGCTAGCTTGCAGTGCAATTAAACTGGCCAATGACGGTATCGATCGTGCACTATGTTGCGCCAAATGCTGATGATGCTGGTGCCGATAACGAACACGATACTCTTGATGATGATGAGCACCGCCGGTCAAGTGATTCTTGAAGATCAGTCACCGGTGGGCGACACTGCCGACTCACACCACCCAGAGCCTTCGGCGTCGTCGCAAGCGGTCGACGACACAAGCACTACCTCAGAGGTAGACCAGAACACTCTGTTGGGCACGATGTGGGCCATCGAACTACTCAACTACTCACTGACCAGTAGCAATCTCTTTCTCACCTCCTTCTACGACTACAACTTACATTATCTGAGTTCGATGCGTGACAACATCAAGCTGGTCTATCACTACGTGGCTGCACGTTTCCTTTCTCTCTTCCTTCCGGCCAACTCTGCCAATTCTCTCTACCCCTCTGATGGTAGTGACAATCTGGCCATCCTATCTCGACTCAGCTGGTCTGCGGTCACCTACTATCTTTACACACTACAAACCATTCTGTTTCGCATCGAGACTATAGCAATATTGTGCCTTCTTTTTGTCTTCTCCCTCTTCTTTCACCGTGAACGAGTTCGGCCTGAAGGGTCCGAACTCAATCCTGCCGTTGAATCTCCGTCCACTGAGAAGCTGCTTTCAAAGCTTTTACGTTGTCTCAACTTAACGTTTTTGTTCGGCATTATCTTCGCTCTCTTTGAAGCTGCTTTGAGAGGTTTTCGCGCTAACGATGCACTGACTTATCAAGTTGACTATGGCACTGCTGGAGTGTTTTCGATGCAAGGTCGCAGGCCTAACATGGAAGACTGCTTCTCTCTGAAGAATAACATTGCCAAGGAGCTTGGCATTGAGTACTTTGCAGTATATGATGGACACGGAGGACCGGTTCGTATATTGACTTATCACTCTTTGAAATCACTTGACCTTTGTTCTTCTCTTAATGTTTGATAGAATGCTGCATTATATGCTGAGAAAGAAATATTCGAATGCATCTCGAGGCGTATCAAAGACTTACTTAAAGAGAAACGGAAAGAAGATGTGTCCAATGAAACCGATAACTTGTCATCTAAGTCGCAAACATCTAAGACTAAGTCTAATTCTGGTACTAGCATGAACAAGTTTGATCGGCTCACAGTGGGTGTGATAAAGACTATACTCCATGAAGAGATGATCAGTATTGACAAACGGCTAGTGGAAAATTTCACCAAGAAGTCGGACATATCGGGCACGACTGCTTTGGTGGCAATTCGCTTGCTTCACTCCAATCAGCTGTTGGTAGCTAACGTAGGTGACTCGAGGGGCATTCTCAGCGATTGGAAAGGTGCTACCATCCCGCTGTCATTTGATCACAAACCTTACCAGGTAAGAACTAACAATCAGCTAAGTTGTCATGAATGACGTTTCACCTATGCCGTGTTCTTTAGTTGAAGGAGTATCGCCGCATTATCGAAGCTGGTGGTTACATCACACTCAAAGGTGTCTATCGAGTTAACGGTATTCTAGCCATCTCGCGAGCACTGGGCGACTATCCACTTAAAGAGAATCGTCTGGTGATTCCCGATCCCGACATACTATCCTTTGACCTCAACGAACTGAAGCCGAGATTTATGATTATGGCCAGTGATGGCTTCTGGGACACCTTCTCCAATGACAATGCAATTCGTTTTGTGCAGAACGAACTAGGCAAGTACAGTCGGAAAGACTGTTCCTCCACGGTGGCACTGCAAATTGCTAAGAGGCTGGTAGTGGAAGCCTACACACGCGAGTCTTACGACAACATCACAGTGATCATAGTTCTCTTCGATCAAGATGCCGACAAGGCCAACGTGGCCCGAACTGTTGGTCCGCCTAGTCCCACTCGCAAGGCTGCACCTAGCACCGAAGCCAAGTAGAGGGCCAAGGTACAAACTGGGCAGAGCTGGCGGACAGGCGACGCAGTCAGCACTACTCACTCTTCGAATGTGATTGTTGCCAGAGATCTCTCCCCCCTTTCACAACACGCTCGACTTGTTGCATATTTGTGTTTGTATATTTATTGTCTGTTATTATATATATATTTATTAAGTTAAATTCTCATTGATGCCCAATGGCAGAACATGGGTAGTGCTGATGAGGCACTAATCGTCTAACCACGCGATCAACTCTTCAGTCAACGGGTAACCCAAATAAATGTTGGCGTTTTATTTATTATTAAGTAATAATAGAAAAAAGGGGAAAACATACATTTTTACCATATAATAATCAAAGAACAGATTGGGCAAGAAATGGCATGAGGTTAGCAGACTGGGGGATCAAAAAACAGGGAAGAAAAAGGACAAACATCCACACGGGACTTGTGAGTGAGAGCATGATTAGATATGATTGGCTTGCGAACTCTGTCACTGTCGGTCGGGAGAGAGTTTGATTGACAAACTCTGATATGTTGGTGGCGATATGCACGAATGAGTCAAGCAGGACAACTACAATGAGCTGGTTAGCGGAGAGAGGCCGAGTGGGCACTAGGCAGGAACCTTAAAGCATCTTGGGACGCGCCATCGATTGAATTCGATTAGGTTGGGTGATGAGACTGGCGCGACTCATGCTCATGGCACGATTGGCGCGCAGTGCAATCAACTCCTTCACTTCGCTGCAATGATCTAAGCCAAGACTCTGTTCTAAAGCAAAGATCTTCAACTTCATATAGCGATTTTTAAGAATTTTGTTCTCAATATCAAGGTCAAACAGTCGAGAATCTTTAGACCAGCGATGGCCAATGCTTGTTCGAATTTGTTCGTTGGTGGTCTTCGAAATAAATGCTCGCATTTCACCATTCTGTTGATTCTGAGTTGAGGTCTTGGTGGGCATTGCGCGGACACACTCGGGTCGTGTTTCAGTGTGATTTGTCTGAGTGGTCACCGAACCATTGAGTGAAGCAGTGTCGGTTTCTTCTGGTTCATCCTTCACCTTGGTAATGTCATCGTTGAAGACAATCTTGGGCACGAGAAGCATTTCGTTGAAGGTAACATCATCATCTTCCTCGTCGCTGTCGATCATATACTCATCTGACTCGTTGTCTTCTTCCTCTTCAGCTTCCACTTCTTCTTCCATAGCTACAGCTGAGTTGATCTGTGTCGCTCCTAAGGTGTCCGCTACCTTGTCCGGCGTTTGTCCTAGAATGTCATGAATGAGAAACTCACACTCATCCATGTTGAGCCTATGTCCGTTGGCCGCCAAATGCTTGAGACGTTTCTGTGAAAGTGGTTAATCATAGTTAATCATTCAATGCAGTGAATTCATTGCCTTAATCTACTAACCTGAGCTCGTTTACGCCAATTGGAGAAGGAGACATCGCGCACGTATCGCCAGTCCTTCTCTGCACTCACCATGCCAAACTCGAGCATCTTTTGGAAAATCTGTCGCCAGATTTTTTCCTTTTCATACTTGAACGCTTTCTTGGTAAACAAGATTTCTTTCTTATCGTTGATGAAGGTTAGAATGTTGAGTCGTTTGAGTTTGGTCTCGCTCAGACTTTTCATCATCTGCTTAGAAAGCTATAAGTAAGCAACATCAAGACATGCAATATGAGCCTACCCTGGAACTCTTGATTGGCACCTGGTGCAAGGTGGGCAGAGTGGCAAGTTTTTGGACTAGTTGGCTATGATTGTTGTTCTCCATGGCGGCCTCGGGTGAGGTGATATGTGGGGTGAGCAATGTACAAAGCGGTCAGTAACGACGCATCACTAGTGCATCACTAATGCTGATGACACTACTACCCAGTAGTGCGCAGAGGTACTAGGCGCCACTGGACTGGTCTTTGTGGCCAGTACGCTCACTACCACTCGAGCTGGTATAGAGCGCGACCAGGACTGACAGTGCGACCGTGTCTCGAGTGAGCTGGAACGCCAAACTAAGTGCGCCCGAGTGCTCTCCAAAGTCTCTGCTTTCGGGCGAGAGGCGCAAACGAGTGATCCATCGAGCCGCATCCCGACCAGGCACCGGGAGGCAGCACCTCTGGTTGAGCACTGCTCGGGCGCCATGCTGGTCAGAGCAACCCAACCTTGGGTTAAATGGACTAGTTGAAATAATTTCACTTGCAAGCAGTGTGTCAAGCTAATTCTTTGTACATTTACTTTGAATCATATCACCTATTGATTGGTGTGAAAACAAAACTTTCGATTCATAGGTTTAGCCAATGATTTTTCGAGAGGACCAGTTTTGGATTTTAACGGTTAATCGGTCTTTTCTAACTTGCACTTCTGACTAAAGTTTAAATTATAAAAATTAACCAAAAAATGCATGGTGAAATTGCCTTCAACACGAATACGGAATTTTACCTCTAGAAAGAGGCTAGCAGGAAAAGCATTACTGGACTAGTTGAGATTGCAACCATCTGACAAACGGGATGCGACTGGCGACCCAGTGCTGGTACTACTAACGGTGAGTATTAGCGCCGTTAGTAGTACCAGTACGCTCATATAGTGACAGTATATAGACTAACCCAAAGTGGCAACCACTGTCACCAGTCGCTTACTGATGGTGACCAACTAGGTCGCACTGCCGAACCACACATCCACTGACCCCTCCGGTGACAGCCCTTCTGGGACAAGCCAGAATGACCACAACTCCTCTCCTGATCCTCCACTCCGTACCGTTGGCATAATATGTTAGCTTTTATTATATATTAATCATAATAACAAGACAAGATATAAAAACAGATTACATGTAACAAATGACAGATCCAAAAAAGAGGTGACAGTGACAGTTGACAATGCAAGTCACATTTCAACATTCCACGAGAGAACATCACCCAGAGCCCGAGTTTGAATCCAGGTGGGCAAGTGGATTGCAATGTCACGATGCTTAAGTTATTAACTTAAGACTTGTCCATGAAGTAGGGCAGACCATCGTTGTGATGCCGACGGGTAAGAACTTCACACCCGTTGTCTGTGACCAAAAAGGTTTGTTCGAATTGTGCTGAGCGTTTGCCATCAGCAGTGACCGCGGTCCAATCGTCGGGCCAAGTCACGTCGCGCCAGGTGCCTTCGGAAATCATGGGTTCGATAGTGAAGCAATGACCTGGCTTCATGATGCCCACTGCTTTGTTCTTGGCATAGTGAGGCACTTGGGGAGCGGTGTGGAACAAGCGGTGAATTCCGTGTCCACAGTAACTGCGTACCACTGAGAAACCGTGTGCCGACACGTGTTTCTGAATCACGTTGCCAATCTCGCGGTATTTCTCTCCGGGACGAATTAGAGCAGCTGCCTTTTGCAAAGCCTCATATGTGACTTCGACAAGCTTACGTGAGGACGGTGACACATCCCCAATGAACATTGTCTCGTTGAGATCACCGTGAAAACCACGGTGATAGACAGTGATGTCCACGTTGAGCAGATCTCCATCTTCGAGAGGTCGCTGATCAGGTATGCCGTGGCAAATCACCTCATTCACCGAGGTGCAGCAAGACTTGGGGAAGTTGTAGTAATTCAGGGGTGATGGGTAGCACTCGCGTTCAATGCTTGCTTCGTGCACTAAACGATCAATCTCGTCGGTGGTGATTCCAACTGCGGCCGCTTGGTAAGCTACATCGAGTACTTCCCGAGCTAATTTGCACGCCACCCGCATACCCCGAATTTCTTCGTCGTCCAATACCTTGATGTGAGTGCTTCCCCTCACATCCTGCTCACAGGCAGAGAAACCTCGCGGATGATCGGCATAGTCCGGTCGTTCAATATTCTCGGGCACCTCACGAGTTTTCGAAAGAGGGTAAGAAGGACGCAGAAGACCGGAGAAACTATAGTTAGGCCAAGGATTGAACGGTTCCTTCGGTTGACTTTTCTTTTCTCTATCTGCATCTTTGGACTTATGAATTAACTTATGCTTGGACCAGTTCGATTTGAAGCATTCCTGTGAGCAAAACACTGAGCCATTGATACCGAGCTTGAGACAAGTTGGGCACTGAAGCGAGGAGGCTTCGCCGTCACAGCCAATACAGTTCACTACTGCAGCCATGGTGAGCGATTAAGGCAAGTGGTTCGCTGAGATGACCTCACGTGAGGATGGAGGATGGGGTATATACCCTAGAGGGTCCAATGGATGTGGCTAGTGTGAATGAGGAGTGTCAAGGCGAGTTGGGCTAGTGAGACCAGCCCAAACACGATGTAAGGAGCACAGGGCAACACGCCTGAACCGCGGCACGCACCTCCACAAACCATGTGCTCGCAGACGCCGCTATCGCAACACGCAATTCAGCCTTAACTGCAGTGGATCACTCAAACATGTCAATATCTCACGCGCGCAATTCGCACTAACCTATCTGATGGTGTCATGTCTCGTTCCAAATCTCTGCCTGCCTTGTTGGCAGCCAAAGAATACGGCTTCTACGATCACAATCCCGACGAGTATTGTGCTCAAATTTCGCGAGCTTTAGCAGATGATGTATGAGAAACTGTCTAATCTATCTAGCTGACCGATTGTTTACATTTACAGAATGCCTATTCGTTTGATCTAATCTATAAAACGCATGATTTACAGTATTTCACAATTGTTAGGTGAGTTGTCTTGATACTGTCACTTTCTTGTTGTGAATGCACATGTCATCATTCTATTGCAGGTCCCAATTGTATGGCTTTCAGGGTAACACCAAGGACTCTCTCTTCAACGAACTCATATCATTGTAGGTTTCATATTTTGAGTTGGCTATTATCTAACCTCAAACTTAAATAGTGATGGATTTGAGAAACCATACAAACAACTGGTAAAACCACATCGGTATCAAGAGATGCATGACTTTGTTCTTGCCACATCTGACTCTTTGGTTAGTGATGGATGCATATTTTATATTTATTTATCAATGATTTGATTGGCAGAAAGTGGCACCAATTCCAAAACGCAACTATCCGGACGTATTCTACCATCTAGCTACCAAAGTACACGGAGACGAACAATTTCAAGTGTTGGTAGCTCAAGATGAGAAAACTCTTGACATGTTGGACCAATACTATCTGTGTCGTAAAAAGGAATACAGACTGAAGGATTTGCATTTTGAGTCGCTCATCGACCGACTCTACCTCACCACTGGTTATCTTCTTAAAAAGCCCATCTGTTTCGCTGTGATTGCTTTACGAACTCACCCCCTTCGTTTACTGGGTTTTGTCGAATTTCCTCGCGTTAGTCTCTACACTTTGTTTTGTCTTATGTACGCTAATTTGTGATTGCTTCTCAATCTTAGAATGTCCTCGGAGTGGTTCGTAAGATTGACTTCACCAGCGAGCTAATGTCAGTGTTGATTTGCGGTCATGTCGATCTCTATTGCTTTGACGATATTCTTTGTGAGGAAAACAAACTCTTCGAGCTAGACCTAGACCGACATGTTCGCACTTTGGGTGGCGTGGCGGGTCGGTGGCCCACGGCAATGCAGGCCAACTACCGGGTGCGGGCAATGCCACCCAAGCTCTACTCGGTCCACTGCGATATCGACATGGTTAACTTTTCCGACATTCCTTGGGTCTTTGTGGTGAACAGTGAGCTCGGCATCTACCGTGTATTTGACATGGACCAAGGGTATAAAATTGGCGAGTTTGGTGATTCCGAAGCGGCGCGCATGTATCCCGAGGAAGAGCTGGTGCAGTTTGATTTCGACACCAAGCGACTCTTCTACTCGGATCGCCACAAAATCCTTGTCTACGCAGTTCGAGGTGATCCTAAGACGCTAAGTCTGGTCAAAAGAATCGTTTTTGAAGCGACTATTCAGAGTGAGCGTCGCAGCCGAAGTGGTCGTCTTATTACCGGCAGTTATAACGTAACCCCGGTGAGACCGTTTTCATTATTTTGATTACTCACTCTTCTTACTTACTCACTGACTGTAACCTACACCCAGAATCGCATTGTGGACGTCAACCTTCACACCGCATTCAATCTTCTAATTGTGTTTGCCTATGTCCATAGCGAATCGTGTAACGGTGTGATTTACATCTATGACTCGCGTGACTTCCGCCAGATTGCCAAAGTGAACACCCCACTTGAAATTCGCGAAGTATGCCACTTGAACACTGTGGATCCAAAATGATGAGTTTTTATTATTGATTGATACAGGAATGTTCTTACACAGTGGTGTACGCCATCGATCATCTCTTCATTATGATACAAGGCTCACCACCAACCGAGATACAAGTGTTCAAAAGGATCACCAACTTTCCTCTGAATGGTATCTCCAACATGCCAAAGTGAGGAGTTCTAATTGAATTTATCTCGATGTACAGTCGAGCAACTCTAGTCGATAAAATCTTCGCCGTTGTCAAAGTATGAGTCCATGTAGTCGTTCTCCTGTGTGACAACAAAAGATAAGTTTTGTAGAAGGTTGGCATAAAACACTTACCTCTTCCAACTCATCGATTGGCATCTCTTCATCCGTCATCTCTTCTTCGCCTTTTCCTTCCTCTTCTGTCTTTGCAACGGGTCGTTCTTCGTTATCGGCGAATTGTCGAATGATTTCGTCATCATCATTATCATCATCAATATTGTACCTTTTTACGAGCTTAGGCTTCTTCAACTTCTTGACTGGACGTGATTGAACACTTTCACCTGGCTTGGACAGCTGATCAAGTTGCAGAAGTTTGCACACGAGTTTTGAATCTTCTAGAAGGGTTCTCTTTGACTCAACTACTTCGAGCATGAAACTCTTGAGAGGATTTTCCGGCATATTCGAGGCAAACACATCAAGCCGATCGAGCTCGACGGCAAATGGATTCTCGTCGGGAATGGCATTGGTAGTTGCAGTGTTTGATGTGCTTGCTTCTGGTCTTGCACGCATTCTATCCATGATTGGGTGGAGCTGTTCGATGAGATTCACTTCAATAATCCACAAATGATCTCACAAATAAATAAATACGACTCAAGCTCAACGGCAACTCATGACAGCACGTGTTTTGCCAACTGATTGCGAACATGTGCGATAGAGGGCAGTAGTAAGCAAAAAAAGTAAACTCATACCATGAGCAATAGTACGGCTGCATTATCAGCTTGTGGTTGTATGATGGGGATGATGATAACTAAGTGGATGCGCTGACCTATCAGCTGAATGAAGAAGAAAGACTCCTCAAGGCCGCCCAGCTCGAAGCAGTCTGACATGACTTTTCTCCTCCACGGAGATGTGATCAGTGATCGGCGACAATCGACACACTTGCCAGTGCAATCTCCTGTGTGACTCTTCTTGAGCTTGGTCATCATGATTGGACATCTACTCCGAGCTCGAACTGATCTCATTCTTCATCACCACAGGTATTTATAGCTTTTTCTTAGTAGTGCTCATGTAGCTCTAGCTTTGGTCTGTGTATCCTAGGTTTCTGGTTGCAAGATGTTTCGCAACTCACCCAGAGCTACAGGTAAATCCGAACGTGAGTGTGCGCAAGATTCAACGCCTGTTGATCGCGAACCGAGGCGAGATTGCATGCCGCATCATTCGCACTGCCCGCCGACTAGGCATCGAAACAGTGGCTGTCTTCTCCGATGCTGACCGAAATTCGATGCACGTGGCTATGGCCGACCAGACCTTCCACATTGGCCCATCACCCGCCAGTGAAAGCTATTTGAGTGAGATCCACTGTTGCAAGCTTTGATTGTGTGATCTGATTGGCATTTTCAGTTAAGGAGAAGCTACTTGATGTGGCACAGAAGTCTCAATCGGATGCGATTCACCCGGGATATGGTTTTCTTTCCGAAAACTTTGAGTTTGCCAATCTATGTGTTGAAAACGGAATTCGTTTCGTGGGCCCCTCGGCAGAGTCGATCAAGTCAATGGGCATCAAGTCATTATCCAAGTCAATCATGATAAATGCATCGGTTCCGGTGATTCCTGGTTTTCACGATGACAATCAACAGGAGAATGAGAAGTTGTTTGAAGAAGCTAAGAAAATTGGTTTTCCCGTGATGATCAAGGCAGTTCGTGGCGGCGGTGGCAAGGGTATGCGCATTGCACACAATGAAGCAGAGTTCTTCAGTCAACTCGATTCTGCCCGACGCGAAGCTATGAAGTCCTTTGGTGACGATGTTGTTCTTCTCGAAAAGTTTGTCCATCGCCCTCGACACATTGAGGTGCAAGTATTTGGCGACCAGCACGGCAACTGTGTTCATCTCTTCGAGCGAGACTGCTCTTCACAAAGACGGCACCAGAAGGTTATCGAGGAAGCACCGGCACCACACATCACTCACGAAATCAGGCATGAGTTGGGAAGTGCCGCGGTAAAGGCTGCCATGGCGGTTAATTACTGTGGTGCCGGCACTGTCGAGTTCATTTTTGACACTCAAGATAAAAAATTTTACTTTATGGAGATGAACACGAGGTTGCAAGTGGAACATCCCATTACGGAGATGGTTACCGGGCTAGACTTGGTCGAATGGCAACTTCGAGTGGCCAGTGGAGAGCCATTGCCTCAATCACAGAGCGCCTTTCAAACTCCTCGTGGACATGCTTTTGAAGCGCGAATTTATGCTGAAGACGCCGATGCCAATTTCATGCCATGCACTGGTGTGATCGAAGCTCTCGCACTTCCCGATGTGACCAATGAACAAGAGATCCGCATCGAGACCGGAGTCCGATCTGGTGATCAAGTTTCCGTCTTTTACGATCCAATGATTGCCAAATTGGTAGTGTGGGCTCCAGATCGACAAGCTTCTCTCGACAAGTTGATTCATTCGCTGCACCAGTATCGTATTGCCGGTTTCAAAACTAACGTAGACTATTTAATTCGACTGGCCTCTCATCCCCAATTTCAGGCAGGAACAATCTACACCGACTTTATCGCTGAACACAGTGACGAGCTTAAACGTGCTGCTTGCACCGATTCAGTTGAAGTGAGTCGCATTCAATCAGTGGCCGCTCTGGCACTGGCTTTGAAAGAGAGTTCAGATCAGGCCTACGAGAGACAAGGAAAATCCAACGATGTTAACTCGCCATTTGATCAGCTCGGTGCTCAGTGGATTTCGGGGACCAGCGGAATCATTCACCCACAGCGTGTGTTTCGTTTACGCAACACGTATGGGTTAGAGAACGAGCTCACCTCGGACATCACAATCGAACTGAGAGGAGGCTCGCGGTATGCCGTCAATGTATCCACTGGAGAAGTTGTACAGTCTTTTGAGGTGGAGGCCAACTTTGATGCCACCACCGGACAACTTGAGTTGACCTTTGTGCGTGATGGCAATTTTCGTCGGTTTCAAGTGCTCACGCACGGAGAGCGCGCGGTGACGGTCTTCGACAAACACTACGGTGCACTAGCTTTTGAGATGGAGTTGCCCGAGTTCCTTCAAAGTAGTCGTCATTCTGAGAACGGACCTAGCTCGTTCGACGGTCGGAGCATCATCAGTCCGATGCCAGCAGTGATCGAGAAGATCTCGGTGAAAGCTGGCGACACTGTACGCCACGGCGATCCCATTGTCATTCTCACCGCGATGAAGATGGAGCACGTCATCTGCGCCACACTTGAACCCGATCAACAACGAGTCGTGGAACAAGTGTTCTACAAGCCTGGCGATAGTGTGGCTAAGGGAACTAAAATTGTTCAATTCACTGAGTAACCTAACACATTGTTTTGCTTCAATTTGAGTGATATGTATTTAATTTTTTATTATTGTTATTAAATAATGTGTTCTATTAGTATTCCTTGCTTCGGTATCATAGTAATTTTCGGATACCGCAATTATCACATTGTGAAATAATGCATGTACATTCAGATTTAGATCAATAGAACAAATTGACACGAGCAAAATTCACAATTTATACATAGTTATTATTAGAGTAGTTATTAATCGAGTAGTTTTGTACGTTATAGTTAAGTGTTTTCTTATATGGTCGTTTATAGACCATGGTGTTACTTCGATCGAATTCTTATGAGCAAGCATTTTAAAATAAGTTTGACATTGCATTTTATATTCTTTGAACGATGCAGCGTAAGCATAGTTTGTTAAAAGGGGTCCAAAAGCAAAATGGAAACCGAAAGACGACCACCATTTCGGGCACTATCTTTTGTTACTTCTGTAAAAAAGATGGGCATTTAGCCGACAAGTGTCAGAATTAACCAAAACTTTCGAAAGTGCAATAAGACTGGTTACACTCAGAAATATTGTAAAAAACGAGACATTGAAAATAAAATACTTAGTTTTGAGTTAAAATAGTTGCTCTTTAAAAGTTAGCATTCAACATTATTATCATAAGTGATATAAAAACTTGCTCAGGATTGAACTAAAGTAAAAACTTGTTTGGCACATGAATTGCTTCAAAAGTAAATTGTTGAGCACAACGCTACGTAAAGGTGGCTCAGTGGTCTAGGGGTATGATTCTCGCTTAGGGTGCGAGAGGTCCCGGGTTCAAATCCCGGCTGAGCCCGTTTTTTTAAATTTTTTTTCTTTGTAATTTAATCTTAAAAACTCAAAGTTTGGTAGAGTAAAGCAGTTAATTTTAAAATTTTGTTCGCATTTTAACCAATTAACTTAGATCAAAACAAACTTCCGTTTATATGTCCGAACTAAATATGTATCCTGTACAATTTCAAGTAAAACTAAAAGTAGTTTAAAAATGACAAACAAAACAATTGGACAAGCCAGTTAATTTACAAAAATGGCAGGATCATATATTAGGTGATCTTTTCACAGGGAACGTACCAAACTATCTTAACCCAACCAGAAAAATAACCAAATATTCTAGCCGAACCATAAAAGTACTCAACTATCATAAACTAACTACAAGATGCTCAAATATCTTTACCTAATCAAAAAAAAATCTAAATATCCTAATCCGTCTAGAAATGTGTTGGAATATCCTAAATTAACTAGGAAAATTCCGTTTTAAGACGTATACCCCCCGTTATACGAGGGTAATGTTCTTTGTGAAAAGAATTCTCGTTTGGTTCATTTTGTAATTTGACTGACTTGTCCAACTGTTTTGTTTATTATTTTTAATTTCTAAATAGTTTTAAAATTATTACAGAAAAAAATATATATAGTATAAATTGAAGTTTGTTGTGATCCAAGTTAATTGGTGAAAATACAAACAAAATTTTCCCATGAACTAGTTTGCTTAACCGAACTTGAGTTTTTAAGGCAAAAAAAAATAAAAACGGGCTCAGCCGGGATTTGAACCCGGGACCTCTCGCACCCTAAGCGAGAATCATACCCCTAGACCACTGAGCCACCTTTCTGTAGCGATATGCTCTTCAAATTGCCTTTGAAGCAAATCGTGTGCCGAACGAGTTTCGAACTTGGATCGAGCCTTATTACGTTTTAATATCACTTATGATAATGTTGAATGTTAACAGTTAAAGAGCGACTATTTTAACCCAATACGAAGTATTTTTTTCTAAATGTAAATAAACAAAATGCTTCTAAAAATTCATACAAATAATAAAATATTTTTAAATAAAACAACTAGACAAAAAATTAATTAAACAAACCATTATTCTATTTTTAAATAATAGTCTTTAAATTTTTTTTCTTAAGCATTTTTAAAATTAAGTACAAACAATTGAAATAATGAAAATGAAAAAAAATTGACTATTTTGACTCAACCATCTCAGTATTATGCTCACACGTGTGGCATGTTGGAATGTGTCTGTGGTTGTTTGTCTTTTTTGTTCTGTTTCAATTTTTCAAATTCACGATTTTTAAATCTTTTTTGTTCAAAAAATTCATATTAAAATTATGGTAGTGATAAATAAGAAATAGGTTATGATCACCGTTGGTTTTGCTAAGTTAGATTATTTTATCTAAAAATCCCTACTGTCACCATGGCTCGTACTGTTCCGAACTGTAATCGAAGTTTTTTGATCAATGCTCTGCTTGAAAACAAAGTATGCATCATTGTTTTGGTTTGGCGAATCAGTGATTTTTATTTGTATAATGTTTTTTTATTTGACAGCGAGTCGATGGAAGGTCTTTCCAGCAATTTCGTGATTTGCAAGTGAATTTTGGTCAAACGTTTGGCACGTGTTATGTACAACTGGGTCACACAGTGGTGTATGCCTCCACTGAGGCCACTGTGGACGAGCCACGAATTTCTCGACCTTCTGAAGGTCGCTTTAAGGTGGCGATCAACATCAGTGCAGGTGGCAAAGAGCGATGGCTTCGACAGATTAAACGATCTCAACCCAAGGAAGCGGTGCTCACCATTCGTCTGCTGGAGAAGATCATCAATCGCATCAATGTGCTGGATCTTGAGTCACTGTGTCTGGTGACGGGTCGTTCAGTGTGGTGCATCAGTACCAACATTGTGCTACTCAACTTTGACGGCAACTTGATAGAAGCGGCTTCGATCGCTACCATCGCCTCGTTGATGCACTTTCGCCGGCCAGATGCCACCGTCACGCCTGAAGGCGACATCATTGTTCATTCATTCGAGGAGCGAAATCCAATTCCGCTCACACTTTTTCATTACCCCATTTGCGTCACGTTTCAGTTTATGGATCACACGATGGTTCGCGCTCTACTAAGTGAGAGTCAAGAAGGCGATACCACCGAGAAGCATCAGCTTCAGGTGAAGAAAGCACTTCAATTGGCCTTCTGTGACCCAACCGAGGAGGAGGAAGAGTTTTTGCATAACGTGCTTGTTATATGCGCCAATACCTACCGAGAGATTGTGGCTATTCAGTCGATCGGACGTATCTCGCTCTCATCGTTTACCAAGAAACTGCTCGACTCGTGCAGCAAGCAAGCCTTTGTGCGGG
>DVQH01000674.1:0-19662 GCA_018231625.1 Papilio phestus | reverse complement strand
CATTGTCTTGTATTTTTTTGTTTGCTTGACGAATCGATATGAGTTTCTATCGCGATCCGTATTGCAATGACCTCATTAATAATAATTTTTGTTTATAAGTATCTACTTTATAGTATTAATTTTTTAGTAGTTTTCACATTTTGCATAAAATGCATAGTTTTCACAAAGTTGTCATTTATTATCAATGCTGAGCGAAGCGAAGCCATAACTCTCTATCTAATGCTGAATTCTTTGGTTGGAGCCGTACTCTTCCAAAACTACTGATCTTAAAAAGTTGATCATGGTGCAAATCTACTCCTTGTGTCATGGACTGGTACGTCATTTATATGAAATTTGCAAAAATGTGTATCTATAATTCAAAAAACTTTTTTTCCAATAGACTTTACATGGATAGTAGTTTTCAGGGCACTACAAGCACAGTGTGACACAGCGTCTTGACCCGCGCTGGTCGTGTTGATAAGCTTACTCTCTTTAGTGTTGTAAGGCTTAGCTATCACAGTTGGAATCTAGATAGGAATAATATGAATCGGAATTTGTTGATCAATAAATACTGTACATATGAGCTATATATGTGAGTTTTGAAAGTTTTAACGTCCATTATATTCTCTCTTGAGTAACTCTCTGACGTTTACACTAAATTGTTATATTCAACTACGGCGTCTCTATTGAGCACTACATAACGAGATTTGTCCTCTGAATTGTTATTGACCAGACACGCGGGTCAAGCAGATGATAGAGATGGTGCCGTTGATAAGTCGTCGCGTTTGGGGTCATCACGACTTCAACATGCTGTCTCACAAGCTTAATCTCTATGATTGGCGTGTGGTCACTTACCAGTTTCACTGCTCTCGAGTTCTGTCGGGTTACTGCTTTCGGACAAGATGTTTCCATATTTATATCTCTATTCACTACTACTTCTACTTGCAACATGTTTAGAGGTCACGGTTGATTATTATGGCTCAAACTGACTAGCAAGCTTGATTACCAAGTCATAATCTAGTTTGCATGTCTGTGCGATATCATTCGTGACAAGTCTAATTTTCAATGGTTGTTTGGTCTAGCTTACCTGGTTTCCCTCATGTGGTAGTACAGTGACACCACGCAGAGGGGAGTGTTGATTCGCCTCGTTGCATTACCTGGCACCACTGTTCGCCTGCGGTGACCCAGCTTGATGCGTGCTCCCTCTGAAAGTGAAACAATCTGACGAATAATGGCGCCAGTAGGACAGCAGTTCCGCAGTGACTCTCGTTTGGCGATGCTCCGGTGCGCACCGATCCATTGGATTCACTCACATCCTGACAGACGCATTCTAGTGAGCACTACTCAAACCGTGTTCTTTCCGCAACATTTCAACCTCCAAGAGCACTTTATAAGCGATTAATTAATTTTATTATCACGCTCTTTAGGTACTCTAAAATGCTTCCAAATGTTCTCAAAAGAATATGAATATGATATGAGTGATGTTGAGCGGTGCTCACTAAAATGCGCTTGCCATTGTCTACTGAAATGCTAGTTAGATACACTCACTAGATTTGACCAATTGTCACCATTAATTATAATTATGAGTCATCACAATCCTTGACCTGTAAGTGTCTGTTGTACTAGATTTATTGGCTTTTTGCATTGTGTCATTTAAATTCAAAACAACTGATAAGCCGATTTTCTGTGAATGGTCAGTTACTTTAATTTGTTTTTTTAACCAATGATAGTTTCGCTCGTCTGTCTTTTTTTAATCATAATTGTTACTTAATTGCTCAAAGAAGGCACTACCGGTTTTCAATTAAGCTTTGCTTCACTATCAACTGCAATGTTTTTGATGACAGGCATGCAACAATTTCCGTATTACAATCTTTTTGTCTTCTAGGTTTGTAGCTGAAATTTGTTTGTTTAGAGAATTTTTAATAAATAGAAAAAAATTGCTACAATTTATCCTTCAATACGATCTTCTCTGTGTACTTACTAGACACATAATTATGTACTTATGAGCTTATTATAAGCCTTATACTTACAACTTATGAAATAAGGAAATCAAATACTTCTTAAAGCTCAAATGGACTATAAGAATCTCTAAAAATAAGCTTTAATTCGTGCTTGGTTAATTTTGGATTTGTTTTATTAGCAGGCTTCATTTGTACCAAAACATTTAACAGCACTTCTACTTTTGCTGGCTTTTGCTACTCACTGTCTTTGCAGAAGACTTTACCGTAAGTAACTGTTTCTGGGGATAAACATTTGAACTCTTTAATTATTTGATTTTCTAGAACCACGCGTATTCAATCAACTCAATACATTAACTCCCAAAGATGATAGCAAACCAGACAAGAAGCTGGTGTGCTATTACACCAACTGGTCTCAGTATCGGCTTAAAGAAGGCAAATTTGTGCCCGAGGACATCGATCCATTTCTTTGTACTCATATCATCTTCAGGTAGAATTCAAGTTATAAATCAATGCCAACAACTAAAGGGTTTTCGTTAGTTTTGGCTGGATGAAATCTAACAAGCTTACATCATTTGATTCGACTGACGAGTCAAAAAGTGACAAAAAAGGCACCTATGAGCGTGTGGTTGAATTAAAAAAGAAGAACCCAAATCTAAAAGTGCTGCTCGCTGTCGGTAAGTCCATCTGTCGGTCTAAATTGAAAACATGGTTCAAATAACATTCGTATGCATGTGTCTAACATGGCATTAAGATTAACGGTTTTTCCACAATAAATTACATTTTCTAGGCGGCTGGTCTTTTGGCACTGAACGCTTTAAGACAATGTCTTCCACACGTTACAATCGCCAAGTTTTTATATTTAGTGCCATGGAGTATTTGAGACAACGCAACTTTGACGGTAAATCATTTGTGGAATGCCAGATGGCGGCACTTCAACTTCTAATGCTTTTAATCTTTTTTCAAAGGGCTTGATCTTGATTGGGAGTTTCCTAAAGGAGGAGATGACAAACGAAACTTTGTGGACTTACTCAAGGTATGGAATATCTAGATAAGTCTGGCCATATTGTCTTCCTTGGAACAGATTGTGGCTAGGAACATATATGAACATTAATAATCATTAATGTAATTGACATCTAAAAATAGCTTTCTTGCGAGCAAAAATGTGTTTTATGAAGGGTAATCAGCCGATACCAATCGATTCCATTAATATCAGTGATGCTTTTTCCGATTTTCGGCAATTCATAATTCTTGATAGCTTTGTCTTGACTTTTATGGTTTTAAAGTACACAAGTCATTTTTATGGTCTATTCTGCAAAAGTTTAATAGTATTGACAAATTTGTTGTTATTTTGATCATTTCAGGAATTACGTAATGCATTTGAGTCGGAAGCAAAAGAGAAAAACTTGCCTCGACTATTACTGAGTGCTGCTGTATCGGCGGGGGCTGAAACTGTCAAAGGTGGCTACGATGTGCCTGCAGTGGCCGCGTAAGTAGTCCATTTGGCCTCATCTTCTTTTCTCTAATCTTTTGTTTTGCATACAGTAATGTTGATTTCATCAACATTATGTCCTATGATTTCCATGGCAAATGGGAGCCTAAAACGGGTCATAATGCACCACTCTACGCTCTCTCTTCGGAAACGGATTGGCGCAAACAACTCACTATGGTTGGTCTTGAACTTGATCTTGAATTTTTAAATTATTTGAATTTGTATGATAGGAATACGGAATAAAGCTGTGGGAGAAATTGGGCGCTCCTAAGGAAAAGATTGTTGTTGGATTAGCCACATATGGTAATGTTACTAATAGAATCTTTATCTACATGTTTGTTTGATATTCTTTTCTTAGGTCGTAGTTTTACACTGACTTCCACCGCTATCAGTGGCATGAACGCGCCCACTTCGGGTGGAGGCAAAGCTGGCGAGTACACACGCGAATCCGGCTTTTTGGCTTTCTACGAGATATGCGAGATGCTTAAAAACGGCGCTCAATACATCTGGGACGAAGAGCAGAAAGTTCCTTATGCTATTCAGGGTGACCAGTGGGTGGGATTTGACGACGAGAGATCGATTCGTGGCAAGCTCCAATGGATTCAAGAGAATGGCTATGGAGGGGCAATGGTGTGGACTGTGGATATGGATGACTTTAGGGGAACTTGTGCCGGAAGAAAATACCCTCTGATTGGCATTATGGGAGAAGAGTTACTTGGAAAACCCAAAGAGAAATCAAACCTAGAGGCTATCATCGAGAAGGCTAAAGTAGCAAACCCATCAGTGCGAGTTTCTGTGCCAAGTACCGACAGCAATCTGATCATCGAGCGACCTGTGGTGTCTCCCACTCCAATGCCAGCCAAGCCAATCAAACAAAGCAACGAGTCAAATGCACGCATTGTGTGCTACTTCACCAACTGGTCTCATAAAAGACCTGGAGAGGGCCAATTTACACCCGAACACTTGGATCCATTCTTATGCACCCATGTTATATTTGCATTTGCTAATTTGAATAACGAATTTCGACTGATTCCCAGTGAACCTAATGATGAAGGGCCCAATGGTCTCTATGGACGTGTTTTAGCTCTCAAGACAAAAAACCCAAAATTAAAAGTGATGATTGCTGTCGGTGGATGGATGATGGGTCCAACTCCATTCAAAACATTGACCGAAAGTTCTTATCGACAAACTTTATTCACGTTTAACGTTGTTGAATTTTTGCGCAAGAAAGGATTTGACGGATTGGATGTTTGTTGGGAATTTCCACGAGGCTCAGAAGACAAGGAACGTTATGTTAAATTGCTAAAGGTAAACCAATGATTCATTATGATTTGGAAAACAAGTATTTTCATGATTTAAATTTGAAGGAATTACGCGAAACATTTGATGGTGAAGCCAAAGGATCGGGCAAATCTCGACTGCTGCTTTCTGCGGCAGTGCCCGCTAGCTTTGAAGCGGTTAACAGTGGTTATGATGTACCCGAAGTCAACAAGTAAGTTTTTTCTCTTTTTTCTATGTCACCAAAGGAAAACATTTGTATTTTGATAGATATTTGGATTTTATGAACATCATGACTTATGATTTTCACGGAGACTGGGAGAAGAATGTAAACCATAACTCGCCATTGTTTGCACTTAACTCGGCTTCTTCCTATCAGAAAAAACTAACGGTGGTAAGTGTGGGCGGTAAAGCGGGTAAACTAATGGTAGATAATGGCAGACAGTCTGCCAGACGGTAGGTCGGACGGGCAGACGCAACCCGTCCCCTGCCCGTTCTATGCTCGTTGCCAGTCATAGCGAGCCCGATGAAAGGGAAATGCCTGGAGTGGAGTGGGTGTCGGGCAGTGTGCGGGCCCATTGTCTGCCTCTGCAACGGATTGTACCGTTTCACCTAGCATTGCACCGAGTGTTCTCAACCGGGCCAATCTGTCGTGTCTGGTGGTAGTGAGTGGAGGCGACACTTTCAATTGCCAACTAGGAAGTGATTCACTCGCCAGACAGATCCGGACACGGGTTGACCTCTAATGCTTGCAGCACGCGCGTGTCTAGTGGTCTAGCATCGAACTTTCTCCCATGCTGCAGCATCTGTCTCGCAATATCCCTTTCTATGCCAACATTTACTTTTACACTTTCACCTTTGTACTCTCACTTATATGCTCACTTTTCCCCTGAGTCGGTTGTTCTACTTCCGCGTTTTAGCAACGGTGTTGTTTGACGCATGACGCTAGGCACGAGCCAGAGAGAGTGAGAGAGAGAGAGAGAGAGAGAGAGAGAGAGAGAGAGAGAGAGAGAGAGAGAGGACAGTGGAGAGTAGGGGATGAGTCAGACATTTATTGGCAAACATTTCCGATTCTCAGCCAACTCAATTGATCGATTTTCAATCACAGGATTTTAGTGTCAATGAGTGGATTAATAAAGGCGCCAGCAGGGAGAAGATTGTCGTTGGTTTTCCTACTTATGGTAATTGATAAACTCATTGCTTACAATTAGTCGAATTGCATTGCTAAAATTTTCTATTACTATAGGACGTTCCTTCACCTTGGCTAGTTCCAACTTGACGGACATTGATGCTCCTGCCGTCAAGGGCGGCAATCCTGGCATGTACACAAAGGAATCAGGTTTCTTATCATTTTTTGAGGTTGAACTTTAAATTAATACGATCATTATGATTTCTAAAATTTTATTTTTGTTTCAGATATGTGATTTACTTAAACAAGGAGCCACTTTAGTATGGGACAATGAACAGATGGTTCCATATGCTTACCTCGGTGATCAATGGGTTAGCTAATTTGAAATTTTAGAGTTTCTATGGTTCAATATGTTATTATTTTAGGTTGGTTTTGATGACCCTCGGAGTTTTAAAGTTAAGGTAAGTTTTGACATAAATTATTTTGGACTTCAATTATTGTTTACTCTATTAGGCCCAATGGTTGAAGCAAGCTGGTATAAGTGGTGTCATGATCTGGTGAGTGAAATACTATGTATTAAACCAACCAAAAATGATTATTTGATTAGGTCGGTTGACATGGACGACTTTTCTGGATCATGTATGGGTCTCAAGTTTCCACTAATTAACGCAGCAAAAGATGAGTTGAAAAACTACCATGTAGAGAATCTCAATGAAGAAACCAGTTTGGTTGGTACAAGTAAAGCAGGTAAGTGATGCGATACTTTTTGATAGCTTGTATCAAGTGGTTGACAATGCAACATGCAACAGAGAATAAAGACGAAGTGAAGTGCGACGAGGCGGATGGACACATTAGCTATCACCAGGACAAGAGTGACTGTACAATGTACTTTATGTGCGAGGGAACTCGTCGCCACCACATGCCATGCCCGCAGAATCTTGTGTTCAACATCAAAGAAAACGTGTGCGACTGGCCCGAGAACGTGGAAGAGTGTATCAACGCACTGGCCGCCACCTCGGACAAGTCCAACTAATATTTTGGATTGGGGTCTGAGTCCAGTGACAACGAGTGCAATCGACATGTGTTGCACTGGATTGCACTATTCAAACTGCTGTATATACCAAAAAATGTAGTGATAGACCTTTTCAGTGTTAAAGCTGTACTATATTAATTGGCAAAAAGTCTCATTCATTTTCTAAGTGAAATACTTTTTGATTTATAAGTATGTTTATGGGCACGATTTGCAAAGCTAATATGAGTTGAGTAGTAATATAGGGGCAGGCGGCAGCAACAATACGGCGAGAATATCTACACAGAATCGGATCATCTGCTCTAGTGGGGAGCAAGCGCACACGGTGGCTGCAAAACATCTGCCTGGAAACAGCAAATGCAACTCTCTAGACCTCAGGTTCAAAGTCACAAATTAATAATTACAGCGATGCACGGCCTTGTGGTCTCTACACCTACACCTGGAACAGTTGTCTACGTCAGTGATCGCGTGGCACACTCCAGTGACTAAATAATACCACACTGGTAGGTGTCTCCAAATAGCGGACTATGGTGAAATGCGATCGCATAGTGGTAGGCAAGCGTTGCCAACCATAGACCACTGCAGTGTCATTGCCACTATGTTGCCCGTCGGGCATTGTTCGTGGTCACAATGGGCGCCAAGGCCGAGGACCTAGCTCACCGGACACGCTTGCTCTTTTCAACACGCACTCAGCAGCAGCCGAAATAGATCGATGTGAAGTGCAAGCTGCTGTCAACTTTTACTCTCTCGCGCATCGGTCCCAAACGTACTCGTGCTACTGACCCCGAACAAAACTCGGCCACCAATGTCATTCACTTCAGGCTAACGGTTAGAGAGCGTTACCTGCTTCAACATGTAGTTCACTGGCCGGTGTGATGAACTCGCAATGATTGCCCTCATGCCAGTGGTCAATGTCACCAAACGGCTAAGTTCAATCACATGGGATTGCAGCCGGCGCGCAGTCACTAACCAATTGCACTCGCGCAGAGGTCAATGATTCGACTGATTCTAGTTTATCATCCGTTTTGCAACTGTTATTTCTCTTTTCCATCACCAAATCAGCCTAGGTTTAACTGAATAAATGAGCTTTCTTGTGCAAACTTTCCTAAATAATCTTTTAATTGTGCGACAGCATACGGTGATTCGAGCAGATGTCAAGAATGAACATTTATAAGAAGTATCGTGTAAAATGAAATAATTAAATGATTTTCAAAGCAAAGTTTTTGGAGATGTGCCAATTTACTGATGGATGGGCAAAGAGGACCGGGTGCCAACTGGTCGCGTGGCTGGCTCGTGTCAGCCATCCTTGGTGCGCTAGCCAGGTGGCGAACAAAGATGAGCCGTGAACAGGTAACTAGGTGGTCGACATAGCGGGGGTTGTAGCTTGACTTGGTTCTACTACAATGTGACTTTTCACTGCAAAGTTTGCAGCTAGGCACGTGGTACATGTGCTGGCCGCGAGGCATAAGCTGACCAGCCGGCACGCTTGCTGGGCATCTGGCACGCGTTCTTTACTAGAACTGCTGCCTACCCCCAGAAACTAGCACTCACCTTTGACCTTTAACTCTATGAAGTCTCGGACGCGTGGCAGCCTGTGGAGGCAATAGAAGATCAAAATTAGATGCATCTGCCAACAAAGTCCACACAATGTACACAAGGCCCGAGTTAGTCAGAAGACCCTGAAACCTAGTTGAAATGTGCCACAAGGTAAGGTGAGTGCCGCTCACACCACCTTCTGTCGCCCATTGCACCGGCACCAATCTAGGCTATAAGGGTGAACTCACAATGGAAGAAAGACAAGTCCACAGACGGCCCAGTCCCCCTCAGGAAAAGCCACTCGTCTTGCAGAAGTTTAAAGAGACGTTCACTTGGGCACGTGCCACATGCTTAGCACAACCAGTTTTAATGCAGAGACAGTGAAGAGCAGCAGCGCGTGAAGAAAGACGAGTGGCACCACAAGACGCGACAAGTCTTCAAGACGACATATGGGCACATTGCAAATAGGCACTTTTCGAAAGCAAACCCGCCCTCGACACGAGCCGCGAATGTTCTCTGTCAACCTGGCGTTGACCAAGCCAGCTGCCAGTAGAAAAGCTAAGAATTATAACTTTCATCTAAATTGTAATGTGTTTGTTTTATCACTCAACTGATAATCTTGATTGATACTGTGTAATAATCCCAGGAGATGCTACCGCGGTGGTCTGCAAAGTGGCACTAGTCGTCACAGCTCTGAGAAGCGTGGACTCAAATCACAATCATGGAGTTTTCCAATTCCACTTGTGTTCAGCTAGCGCCACCTTTATTCATGGATTAATATTGAGAAGAATCTATCCTGTTGGCCACATAAATGAACTCTATTTTGAAGAATCAATAAACTCTCCTAGCTCCTGATGATAGAGATTTTCAGTATCGGAGCAACTCAAATGGTGGTAGAATCCGGCTTGGATTCTTTGAATGTCTTGAAGAACTTGGAGCTCGAGACTACTTTAACATGGCTATGGTCTAAAACAATAGAATTTAGGCACATTTCAATTGTGAAGCTTAGCTTCAACATTGCTCTCTAATGTCTTGTGCGCGAGCACGATGACTCGTGGCACCTATTATTATTATTACATTATATGATTACTGTCACATAATAATAGGCCAACTTAAGTCACACATTAACCACGAATACTTCCGATAAGCGACAAAATTTAATTAAATCCAGATTTTGATTTGAGCTAAGAAAATTCTTCAGTTTCCGCAAGTCATCACACTACTGGGTAAGCAAACAGTGCGGAACATTAGCAAGTCAGCATAGCGGATGCTTTTCTATGGCCAGTATTGATCGCATCGAGAAGGCGGCGGGTTGGGTCACCTTAATTGACTTAAAAGATTAGAATATACTTTCCGGTGATTATGGTGCACTAGGCTAATGAGGTTTCCTCGATCAAATATGCTACCGAGCTACCGTGCCGGACACGGGGCAACCCAACACTATGCCTTGGGCTTGGGCAAGGCAAGGTTTGCCCAAGTCAGAGGTCACCACGCGCGCGCCGTAAGAGTGACGCAAGAGCGCGGCACTAGCAAATTGACGCGGCGTTAGGCGGTGCACTGCTGGGCGGTGGGTTCGCAAATCGGGTTTCCGCTCAGCGAGCCAAGCCTTTGAGAGTGCCGGACGCGCACCGAGGGTCGTTGGCACATCACGGCGCCACTGTCTGATGCCCAATCAGTTTCTATTCCTCAGGGGTAGTGTCTAATTGCGTTCTGGCCGAGTGAGTCGGGCTTACAGCGTCATCTTGCTTGCACAAATTGATGGATGCAGTACACCGATTGGATGCACTTTCCTCGAGTTCACACTAGGATCAGAAGCGAGAGTGATGTTGTCAATTGATTTCGTTTTCAATGGAACTGGAACTGTTGCTAGTCCTAGTGTGAGCTAGAGTAGTGCGCGACAGGCTGGTGCGGAGGAAAGTGTGGTGAGACGATGAGCACCAGGTGCTGCTTAGTTGGTACGTTGGGTGAGGGGGTGGCTAAAGCCAACGCTAGAACGGGTACTCTGCCTTGACCCTATGCAAGGGGGAAAACGGCCTAGAGTGAGCGCACTTCTAATCTTGCGAGTGGTGCGCAGCAGACGTCGAGCGCGTGGCAGGCCATTGAGTGGCTTGCCCTCCTGTCTATTCTCCTTCCATTATTCGACCCCACTGGACGCGTGTCGCGCTCTCTTGCCCTCACCGCGAGCGAATGTAACGCTCGGCCGGTTATAAAAACATCTGCAGTGCTAGAGCGAACCCCAGTTCTACCCTGCCTGTTTCACTCTCACCATCGAGTGACGTTCTCTGACTTCATAGTCCTTTGGCCAACATAATTCTTTGCCAAACATTCGCCATGATGCTCCTTTTGATCTTCGTCTCTCTCTACTGTGTTGGCCAAGCCACGGATGTTGCCATTACTCCAACTATTCCGACGACAAGTAGCTCTCCATCTAAGCCATTGGTTTTAAGAAAAATTGATATACACTCAACCGAAAATCCGTATCGCGTTGCAGTGAAAGAACCTCTTCGTTTGAATCCAACTCTTCATCTGCGGTCAGCTTTTCACTCACATGCGATAAAAACTCGCCAGCAAGCGTTGACTCAAACCCTAACTAATTCGGGAATCTCGGCCAACAACGATAAGAATTGGTTAATGACGAAAGCCTGGCTTATCGATAACATCAACCGACTTCGACGTGAGCTAAGCGAACTTGAACGTGATTATTCTCAGCATTTAGACACTATGGATCGAACAAATTTGGAAAAAGAGAAGCAATTAGTTGATGACATCACTAAACTACGGGCTGACCACACAGTGCTTTCTCAGCAGCAAAAGCAAATCATCTACTTGATGAAGAAGAATCAATTGTTTAAATCAAAGTCAAGTAACCTTGTGCAAAATAGTCTCAAGTTCAAGTCATCCAAAATGGCAGACTCGCCAGTGAAGAGGGCTATCAAGCGTGATCTTACTTCAGTTACATCGGAGAGCTTCGAAGCCGAGACACGGCGCAACATGAAGGAGACTTTTGGAGAGTTGTCGGCACTGCACGACATCACATTGATGCTGCTCAACAACGTGCGCAGTCTGGAACGACGCGTGGAAGGTGGTCCATCCGGCGGATCGGCACACTAGTGCCCGAGACACACCATTCTCGCCTGCACCTGATTCCAGTCATCTTGTCCAGTCATCGGCCGCGGTCCACTTCCAGTCCCGACCACTTCTCAACCTCTTGTACATATCTCAACTGCTATTTGTTTGTGTATTATAATGATTCATTGAGTTTGTATATTTATTACTTATTATATTATTCTATGAGAGAGCAATAAATTATTTTTATGAAACATATTTTTATTTTTGTTTTGATAAGAAGAATAAAATCGTTTTTATATTATACTTTACATATATAAATATTGATGTGTGTTCAATGAGTATAGAAAATAATGCAACTTGAAAGGAATTCATCAGTTTGGTGTGAATGAACGGACAAAGGAGAAGGAAAATAAGTTTAAGCGGGAAGAAAGCGAGATCAACCATTGAGAATAGCAATGAAGCCATCAGAGTGGATGAAAGCCGTCATCGTCATTTTCATGAGTGGTGGAAACAAAATCACAGTCTGTCAGGAAACTCCAGTGCCTTTGCTATTCTAGCTATACAGCACCAGCTCTTCAGACTAGATTCCCGTAAAGTTTACGGTAAACGCTATTTGTAGGCCAGTTGCTAGTAAATCTTGTGCCACTTGAGTATTTGTTTACGCGGTCGTTTGGCAATTTCTTCGTTCCAGGCCTCCTTGTCCAGTACAAAGTGGCCAACAAAAAAGTCTTTGCGCGAAGAAGAGCTGTTGTTGCGACTGGTGGTTGTGCTCGGCTCACGTACCTCCTCTGCGCCAGCACTGATTCCACCTGGCTGCGACTCGGGTGACTCGGGACTTTCCGGCAACGTGGGTGAGGTTGGATTCTGAAACTTACTTGCTAACACAAGCATGAACGACAGGTTGTCGTTCATTTGTTCGGGCAAATCAAATGAAATAGTTTCATCCCAGGCTAGACGAACACTTGCTCCACTCTTCTTCTTCTGCAGCATCTTGCCATTGTTGAACATTAATAATCGGATGTAGAAAACTGGCAAAAAAGTTGATTATTTTTTTAGAATAATTATTGTTTAAAATGAATTAAAACAATCAGTTTGAAATAATGAAATACCTTGTTGTCCCGTGTTGTTGTTGAATTGGGAAAAGAACGTATTTCGGATGCTGCCTTTCACTACAGTGATGTTGACTCGTTTTGATGTGGGCAAGTAGCAAAAGCCCACAAACAGTTCACCTTTTACCTTTATTTGAAAAAAATTAATTAGACTCGCTAGACTCTTTCACTTCTTCTACCATGTCAACCAACGATAAATTTAGCGCCACTTCTGCACTATAGAGTGATGACAAACAGTTAAGCTTAACAAATTGATTTGCCCAGAATAAAAAAATAAAAAAATCTAATTAAAATTGAAATTAGCAAACAAACTCTGAATAAGGTTAACATAATGCATGATGCGTTGAGTAACTAACTGAGTTGTAGCTGTGTTTGTCCTGAGAAACGCGTAGATTGGTTGTCTCACTCATGCATGCGTGCCTGGCTTCAATCTGGTAGTGCCAGTGTCGCGCGTTAATGCAATTAGGATCAATGTAATTCGCTTCGACTCACCTCCTTGATGGGAAACAGAGTGTAGACAAGTAAATCAGGCTGACCACTTCCCTCCACCGGTTCGTTCTCCTCCTCGACAGTTTGGTTCTTTGCTTGCAATGTCTCCTCTTGGTCGGCACCGGGATCGGTCAACAGAATCTTTTTCATTGCAATAGAGACCTCGCCAAGGCAAACATCGTTGGCGTAACGCTCATCATCCATCACCCGTAGTTTAATGCTGCCCTCCCGCAGCAAACTTTTAGGCAATTCTTCGCTGACAAAGTTAGAGTTGACAAAAGTAGCATTGTGGGAGCGTTTCACCGTCTCGGTCCGAAACAATTGGTTTTGAGTTACTATGAAACCAAAGACAATACCATAAATAGAGAGCTGGTGTATTATGAATTCGAGTAAATTCCTTGTCGTCTTTTGCTTCAATCTCATTGATTGTTTTTTGTTAGCTTATCAACATCTAATTTGTGCAAGTGCAACTCAAGCCTAGCTACACCTTAATTATTTGTTTGACAAGAAATTTCATCTTTTGCGTGGGCTGCAGGAGTACGCTGTTTACGACATTCGTTTGACACTTGGTGACATCCAACTCGTGAAGCCCATTAAAATTTGTAGCAATAAATTGCTTTTCTCCACTATCTCCCGTTCCTGCAGTTCGAACCTTTATCGAGCTGCTAGGGGTATCTATAAATGATAAAATCAAGATTTTTGTAGATATTCACTCGCAAAGTGACAATCAGATCTAAGCTTTCTATATCGGTCACTTTTTAATTTAAAAGCTAAAGAAATGATTCAAAGTGGAAATCTTAAATCAGATTTTTGTCTCAGGATGCATTAGTAATTTAGAATTAAGCTATAGTGTGATAGGGACGCTCATCAATAATTGATGCGGGTGAAGGGTAATAAGCGAATTCGGTTGGTGCGCCGTGGAGATGTGATCTAGCGACAGAGAGTGCCACTTTGGCAGTCAAATGTCAAAAGCCACTGGTAGAGCAGAGTGGAAGAGAGGCAGTGGAGATTGCTTGTAGCTTGTAGATGTATATAGTGTGGCAAGCAGTGAGAGAGACAGTTCCGACCGAGCACGGACCCAGTACGTGGGCGACTTGCCTTTCCTCTCCAAACTACCATATAGCTGATTTAAATTGAAGAATAATAATTTATCGAATTACTCACAAGCAAAGCTTTTACGTTTAGTCTTTCTTTACGGCTTAGTCATGAAACATGCATGATTTCACTACTCGAAGCAACAATTCTGAGGCAATTCTCACACAATTATTTCTCTCGTGATTCATCAAATTCCATGCCTCTACCCAAAATTACCTTTGCTTATAATGCTTTTACGAGATGTTTTGCAACCAACCAGCGAAATGGTTACGTAGGGAGATGGTTCGCCTTGGTACTCGCGAGGTTTGAGATCGTAGACTCGAATGATTTTGATCATGAGTTGAATGGAGGACTCACCGACAGTTTGGTAACGAATGCTCACTTCCAACTTAGGAAAAATGGGCATCGCTTTGGTGTTGTCATTTTTTAACGATGAGTATCGAATACGTGCTTTTTCGGCCAAATGAGTCAAGTTTTCAAACTGATTTAATGGATTCAGTTGCTGCTTGAACGGAGAAGTAGCAGCAGAGACGGAGTTGCCTTGGCCCGAGCCGTACACAGGAACAATGGATAAATGAAAATGTTGTGACTCACCATTGGCAAAGGGAGGATAAACCACGTTGAGCGCATCTTGTTTTGGCGTTTGGCGCGGCTTGACGATCCAGTTGTAAAGGAAACACCACGGAGAAACTACACAAGTGGTGAGAATCACCGTGATGAGAAAGATGGCCGAAGCTACTGCTATGATGAGCAGCTTGTCGCGCTCCGTGAGAAAGCCTTCAGAGTCCATGGTGGCGGGCCAGGGATGCTGTGGCCAATGCTCAGAAGATACCAGTTGGGTCTCCAGTAAGGTCCGGTTTTGAACTTTCCATTGCTCTAAACGTGCAAATTAGCCTGAGTATGAATTACTGGCAAGCTTAATCTCTACGGAATTCACAGATAGCAAATCGCTTAACAACTAATTGAATAACCTAGCGAATAATTCGGTTTAATTGAATTGTTTGCTATTTTACATGATGCTGGTAGGGATAGGCAACACGTTTGCCCAACACCATCACTGTTTCCATAGTAACGAGGCGTACTAACCAGTACAACATAAACCACTTAATCCATGCAAGCCCTCTACTAACAAGCATTTGAGTAATTTATTTTGACAATGCCAAAATAACACAACAATTCGAATTTAAAAAATATGTAAAACTATATAAATTTTAAAAATCAGTTCGATGGTAAATTAACCAGAAACATACCTTAAACAATTGGTAACGGAATCAGCGGGAACAAATTGATCTGAAATGTCAATGTGAAGTACGAGTGTGATCGAAGCGTCTCGAAATGGAGAATGGTTTGATATGGTTTAATGGGAAGAAAATAGCAACCACCAGTGTAAAGAAGCGGGTGGATCAATGTGCCATGCGTTCCAAAAATAGTGGTGGACGTGGAGACGAGTGACGACTGTGCGACGCTGTCGTCAGTGCGCCCGACTCGTCACTAGTAAGCTGTTTTATATGAAACAAACTGCAAATTCACTCACTGGATGCGCACCGAGTGACCAAAGCCAGTGCCGTCTTGTCTCAACCCCACTTGGAACGAGCAGCAAAGTAGAGAGAATCGGGTTTGGGTACTGGCACCACACTAGGTCACTCTATAGAAGGTGTAGAAAATGTAGACAGCAACAGTTGAAGTGTGAGCAAAGCGAAGCGTGAGAATGACGCGCATTGGTGAAATAGCACTACGCACGCAGTGTGGACCGAGTGGGCACGCCTGACCTAGCTGGTGATGGTGCCAGCAGGGAGCCAACAGCTAAAAGGCGCCAAACAAATTGCTGCCACACTCCCCAATGCTCATTGTCTCAGCCCTATTCACTATCAACTCATCATCAATCATCGTTGTTAAGTATAACAATTATTGTGGTCATTAGGAGACTTTTTGATTCACTATTAACCATTCAATCTGTTATCGGTTGTTTTGAGTCTGGCCTGAAGTATAGTGTTTTTGCTTAAATTTGCATATATTTATTATTCGTATAATTAATTGACAAACATATTTGTTTCTTATCAATTTATGTAAGCCAGGAAATGTTTGCTTTTGTAATATTTCTTGATTTCTAGGTCAACAGAGTTGAAGCAACGCTATCGCAACCCTCTTAGAAAGTGAAAGTTGCAAAAGTGGCAAGATCCAATGAGACAAATTCATTACCAGAGAAAGTAGAGCAAGCAAGGATTTAGATAAAAAAAGTAAGCATTCTAGGTCAGACTAGTTGGTATTGAGCCATGCCAAGTGCGATCCTCGTAACAAGCAACAGCTATATGGCACTTCATTTGGCACCGTGAGCCGTGAAGTGAGCCGACCGGTAACGTAGCCCGACTCGAGCCTTTGACAATCTTGAGTGGTCCATTGGCACTACACTTGTCGCACGAGTGCAGCGCAAAAGAGCTCGTGACAGCATCATACTGACATGTCACTTGCACGCAAGCTATTTCAACACATCGATTCGCTTGCAAGTCTGACACTATTTTGGTTTGAAGGACACAATTGGGAATTTCTAGCCTCAAGCTATCAGATAGTGACAAATGATAACCGATCTTGCTTCTTTGCAATGTCATAGTGGCGTGACTTTCGATTGACGTGGCCACTTGTTATCACAGATCAATCTTTCTTCAAACTGCATCACTGTATCTGAGTAAAAGGAGTCGGTAAACGTTTAGTTGTGTTTTTCACATATTTACTCGTACAAATCTATACATTTGGCAATAATTTTGTAAAATTCAAGCCTACTTTAGTAAATGTGTAAATATGTTTCATATATTTACTGGATATGGTACATGTACGCTAGCATAAACAAAAATGAATCGACAAGGACGATAAGAGTGCCGATAGTGGTGCAAATCTGTGGGACAGCTTGGCGTGGAGCATTAGTCTAGTGACCACTGATCAGAGATGGTGATGGCTCGACTAGACAAACCAGTTGTCGCCACTGAACGAGCCAGAGCTAGTTGAATCGTCTTCAAGTGTCCAACTCGGTAATCGCGCACGCCCAATATAAAGACACCAAAGCTGCTAAAGCACGCTTTTCATTTCGTCGCCAGACTGAGCTAACGTTAGTACATATTTGCATCATCCATTTGACTTGACACACAAAATGGTGATTGAGAAGGAAACCGTAAGTAGTACTTGACAAGATAGCTGCGCGCACACCCATCACGTGTTTGTGAGTGTGCTTGTTCCAAAGTTGATCCAACAACCTATCGCGCTAACTACCGGGTGGCGACTAACCACTACTGTAACGAGTATCTCTTCCTAGTGGAGTCGAGTTGAGCTAATGATTCAATACGTTTAGTCCAATCAATCGAAAGTAACATTTGTGGTTTATATAAGGCACCCGTGGACATGAGGGAGATGAGCAAATCTCCACCACACCGTCCGACTCGAGTGAGCGGCAACTACATCATGGAGCATCAGAACCAGAATCGAGGCGAGCCAGTGCACGTTATCTTTTCCCTCAAAGAATCCGTTGGCATTCTTGCTGATGCGCTTAAAATATTTAAGGTAAATTGTTTATTTTAAATTAGTTGATTAGTTTTTACTAAACACTGAAAATTTTTGTAGGAGAACAATGTAAATCTCAGGAAAATTGAATCGCGATCTTCAAAACGTTTTGAAAATGACTACGAATTTCTGGTGGAGTGCTCTTCGAAAGCATCCGGACTGAACTCAGCTATGGAAGAGTTGAAAGAGTATACTCAGTACTTGCAAGTAATCTCGCGAGACAAGGAGGATGAGGAAAGTGTGCCGTGGTTTCCGCGTAAGATTCGAGACTTGGACCTTTTCGCCAACCACATCTTGTCTTATGGAGCTGAATTGGATTCAGATCATCCGGTAGTTATAAGTGCAAACTGTTCTTGTCAAATATGACTAATCAGATTACTCGGCTTCTAGGGATTTACTGATCCTGTGTATCGAGCACGACGCAAGTATTTTGCTGATCTTGCCTATAACTATAAACAGTAAGCGCAGTAAAGAATGTTAAAGTACTCTATTTTAATTACAATTTGTTTACAGTGGCCAACCTATTCCACGAGTCGAATACACCGAACAAGAAACTCAAACTTGGGGTGTAGTGTTTCGTGAACTCACCAAACTCTACCCAACGCATGCTTGCAGAGAACACAATCACATATTTCCATTGATGATTGAAAATTGCGGCTATCGGGAAAACAACATTCCACAACTGGAAGACGTGTCTAACTTTCTGAAAGGTAATTATATCGAAAAATGCAATAATCAATGCTGACTCACCTTTGTGATCGATATATGCAGATTGCACTGGCTTCACTCTTCGTCCCACGGCTGGTTTGCTCAGTTCTCGCGATTTCCTTGCAGGCTTAGCGTTTCGCGTATTCCACACCACGCAGTACATTCGGCATCACACTAAGCCCATGTACACCCCCGAACCAGACATATGTCATGAACTTCTCGGCCACGCGCCTCTTTTCGCAGACCCTAGCTTCGCGAGGTTCTCGCAAGAAATCGGTCTAGCCAGTCTCGGAGCACCAGACGAATTCATCGAAAAGCTTGCCACCTGCTATTGGTTTACAGTCGAGTTTGGCTTGTGCAAACAAGATAACGAAGTCCGCGCTTACGGAGCTGGCCTACTGTCGAGTTACGGCGAGTTGCAAGTACGCCATGACCGAACTAGTTTACATGATCTCTAATATTGACTTTGACTCTTCTTGCAGTACTGTGTAAGTGGAAAGCCTGAGATACGCAGTTTTGACCCATACAAAACTAGCGCACAAGCCTACCCGATAACCGAGTATCAGCCCATCTATTATCTGGCCGAAAGCTTCGACGACGCCCAAAAGCGTTTGAGGTAAGTGAAAATGGCAATTGTAGTCACTAACTTACTAGAGTCACTCCACCGCAGAGATTTCGCTTTCTCCATTCCGCGACCCTTCACTGTACACTACAACGCCTATACACAGCACATTGAAATCATCGACTCCAAAGCCCAATTGGAACACTTGGGTCGCGACATTGAAAGTATGCTTGCAACTTGTTTTTGCATGACCAACTCGATAACTTTTGTGTAACCTTTTGCAGATGAAATGCAGCTGTTGACCGAAAGCATTAAGAAAGTAAATACTCTTGTCTAATGTAAACCAAACATGTTATTTTTTTATTAACATATATGCGCTACATATATCTGCAATATTTACTTGCTTGAGAAATAAACTGTGCAATTGTGTGCAAATACTAAGTCTTGAATAAAATTTTAAATCAATAGTACTGCAATGTGGTTTATAGTAAAATGTGATTTTTGTGCAAATTGAATTCAGATATCGATTCGTAAACAGTAATCATGACAAATATTTAAATAAAATGATGAATCAAATTCTTCAAATATAACAAAGTGTAAATTAAACTTAGTTGACTAACTTGAATTACACTGTTAAAAAAGTTGTAAGGTTACAACAATGAAAACTAACGTATAACCT
>DVQH01000673.1:0-19681 GCA_018231625.1 Papilio phestus | reverse complement strand
TGAAACACAGTTATTACTAGCTCAGGAGACAGAGTCCCACTAACTGTACTAAACTGTTTTAGATCAATAAAGATTTTTTATTTTACTTATTTTATACAATACAAATACACACAGTGACAAGCTCAAAGCGAATATTATACTTTACAATGAAACAGTTTTATCGACAATCTGTGTATTTAAAACTAATATCAGATGGATTTTGTTATATATTTATATATTAATATAATACGGTTTATCATCGTATTTACATTACAGTTACGTTTCTTAAATTATCAACACAGATAAAGATGGTAATATCAAACTACAATACTTTAAATATCTACAAATGCATGTACATTGACGACTTCTTACATACGATAAAAAATCTACACAATATCAGAATTTGAAATCAACTCTTTATTCCAAAGTTTACTTGTTATTTTTGAAAACGGATTTTCAAATTCCGAATGTAAGTCGGAAACATTTGCACCTATTCTATATTTCCCAATAAGTCTATGCAACGATCTTATATTATTTGGGTGGTATAAATATTATTCAAGTAGCTGGCTTAGCATCGCTATTTTTAATTTGACGATATTATACGGATAACACTCGTGAAATTTTCCAATGACGTTACCTATTAATTTCGGATTCGTCGGGGTCCATCTTTAAACAAGCGTTTATTGGCTATCTTAAATTTAAAATTTACTCAGGTTACTACTAGTACTTAGATTAAATACCGTGTGATAATAATAGTAAAATCAATGTGAACGGTATTTAAAGAAAAAATATTTACAACAAATATGAATAAATCAAACTGCACAAACGCGTGAATCAACTTGAGTTTGCAGTTCCGTGTGCTAAATTCGCGTTGCATGCGCCAGCAGCGGATTCGACTGCGCGTATTTGAACTCTAATTATCTGCTAATTGGCATTTTAAGACACGTTAAACGCAGTGATTATATAAACACAAACATTATTAAATTATAATAGTAACTTCATCGTTATGAAAATTTTACTATTTTATTTAAATAAATGCGAAACTTTTGAATGTAACTATGGATTTTTGTTACTATGTTGCAGATTTGATGAACAATTCTGGATAAATCTTGAACCATAGTTGCACGAAAGGCATAGACTATTAACTCATTTTTTTAATTGCTTGTGAACGATGTCGCTAGCAACCGCTAGTAAATAATAAATGATGCCAAATTGCCGCATGATTTTTCATGTTAACGTTCATTTTTATTGACGACATATGAGTGACATGACTAAAATACGGAAAAAGAACGAAATATTTCAAGATCAAATAATTCTTTGAACAGTTGACAGTATTGACGGACGTTGGGAATCGGCCGTTTGCTTATGCATTGAAACAATGTTTTCACTTAACATTTACTTTGCTTTTTTTTTACAAAAATTATGATAGATATAAAAAAATTTTAGAAATGTCTAAAAAAAATTAAGAATGGCTGAAAAGTTAGGGCAGGATGTTTTTAAATACATATTAGTAAGAGTAGACAATCAAAAATCTTTTTATTGGATTGATGATAGTAGTTAAAATTATTTCATTTCCGATGTACTTTTTGCGTCATTCGATTAATTAATGAACAGTCGGATAGTTAGTGATTTTGGGCATATTGTTACATCGCTTGTTTGTTTCGTTATTGGATTGCGATAGCTCGTTTGTCCGCTTGTCCGATATTTTTGAATAACAATTGAGTGTTCGCGTACCAGCCGACTGTTTAATTTGCACGTAAATTCAAAGCTTAGGTTTCACTGTTGAATTTTACTACGGCTCTCTATTGCACGCAATATCCTTATAATTCTAAAAAAACCTAGTAAATAGCCTATGGGTTATTTGAACTATGTTCTACACCTGTGCCAAATTACATCGAGATTCGGTTTTTAACAAACATCCGTACTTCTGATTAAAGTTTCTCATTATACTAATATTAGTAGGTATGTTTGGATGTTTGTTAACACAGAACTATATAGAACACAGGCTGGAAGAAGACATATGCTACTAAAATTTTTTTTTGAAAGTAGTAAGATTTTCAATATGCAAAGTCAGAGTCGCAGCCGTCAGGTCGTTAACATTATTAGCAAGAACTAAGAATACCTTAATAAGCATACTGTCTATGTTAAAAGGTATAATTAAAGTTACATCTATGGTCTTCGTGAGGGTCACCTGGGGACGGGACCCAATTACCGCGCTAAAGCAGTTGCTGTAAAAGTTAAACGGCAATCGAGATGCGAATAGTCTAACGCTTTTAATGTTAACACTTAATTTAAAAGCTTTCTAGCAACAGTTTATTGCATTACCTGATAGAAAGATTTCGTTGAGCTTTGATGTTAAATTTCGCGAAATCAAAGATGCGAAATAATTTAAGGAGCTGATGTCTTACAAACGCGCCGACCCTACGGGAGTAGGATAAGGCAGGGGAGATGATGATGATGTCTTACAAACAAGTTTTTACTTATTACTATTTTTAAAATAGCAGCACCATCTGTTGAACCTAAAAAATCACCATTCTCGAATGTAGATTGAATTTGGTACTTTATTTTTTTTCCAGGAATTGTTACCATGGTCTTGTATTGAGATAGTAATTCCTACGCTATGTGAGGTCGGTGTTAAACTATAAAAACGATTGTATTACATCTCCGAGTTAGTTTGAATTAATCCGCTAGTCATAACAATTAACATGTTATGTCAAGATCATTTAACATACACTCGCGGAAATTCGCGGTGTTCCATTTACAGAAAAAATGCCTTACTCCTTGCAACGAGACGAACTCCACCTTTTCTCACAAGTAACCAATTAGGTAGCAGTTCCGCGAGCGACGGTATAATTAATGAATAGCAATTACCTGTGTCCGAGCGACCTTTTTCGCACAGACACATTGAAAAGCTGAGTCCTGATTGGTTATTGTTCCTGGCGGCTAAATGCGTACGAGAGGTTCAAGGGTTAGCTTTGAAGTAGAACACCGCCAGATTCCCTGATTGTACTTATGTAATAAGATTGGTCGGGCGCCATTGAAAATGTTCTTTTTATTGACCAATTTAACAGAAGGAATTTGATCCAGTATATCATTTATATCGTTTACTATTTCAGTAAATGATACATATTATTTTTGTGTGTTATTTTGATCCGGAAAAATACAATTCCCTTCAAATATAAGAATACAGTCAAAACAAAAATATTAAATTTGTAACATAATAAATTATTTTATTTGTACCTCTAAATCAAGTTGTCGTGAACATGCCAGATTGAATACGGTATCGACAAATGACTCCAGTTTTATTTTAGTACGTGTTATAAACAACAGTTCCATAGAATTTACACGATAATCCTCTGCATGATGTCAGAGCTAGACGTGTCGCCGGGAAGTAGATCAAAGCCTATCTTTACGAGACTTTAGTCTCGGTCGCGTAACGACCAGAAATAATAACTTGGCAACCATTTACAAGCATAGTTTTAAACGGTCGTCTAGTCAAAATTCAACAAGTCTTTATTACGAAATCTACATAAGGTGAGCATCTTTTATATACCATCTCGGAATCGATAGATGGCGCTATTATACAAAATAATAAAAAAATATTTTAATAATCCGGTGACGTTAACGCTGTTTTTTTTTTACAGTTACAAGAAGTATATTTAGACATAGAAGATTACGTAAGCTACGTAACGTAATCTAAAAGTAATGTACGTTACGTAGTTTTATTTTAGGCCGTGTTTTATATATAAATTGGTTCAACTTGTATGAAACTATACTAATATTATAAGGAGGAAAGATTTGTATTTTGTATGTGTTGGAAAAATTCAAAAACTACTGAACCGGTTTTAAAAAATCTTTTACTATTAAAAAGCTACGTTATCAGTGAGTAATATAAGAGACATTTAATTTTTTTTTCTTGCAGACGAAGGTGCGAGTAATAGGTAGTATTCCATAAATCTCTACGTAGCGTATTATGTCATTTGTACCGTACCCAGTACTTAGTATAGGTATTAGGTACCATAGATTGGTTATTATTAGGTGTCCATTTAATTAGTCATCAGTCGTCTCAAATGACTTCACTCGGATTATCAGCGCATACATTGCACATTCCTAAATTCTCGGCTAAACAAACTACGCTTTGTCATAACAAAGTAACATAAGAAGCAGTCGGTATAGGAGAAATGTAGTTTTAGTTAAGTAAGTAAGGAAATCTATTGATTTAATTGCTTATAATTAAGATCTTTAAACTTCAGTAAATCTCGTGACATAATTTGTTTTATGACAATATTGCCATCTCATTTATTCTGTTCGAGAAAAATAGAGTTAGCAATGTTGTTCAAAATGACGATTACACTACATGAGTTAAACAATTGTAACAGTTTTTCCAGCTTTATGTTATTACGATGATGAGGGGCAACAAGCTCCGGATAGTTTTTAGTTTGTCATCACTATCGTCACCATCACCATCACCATCATCATCATTATCTTCTTCATCACCAGTGTCTATCATAAAATGTAATTTCCTGTAGTTCGTGCGAGATCGACTCGTCTAGTTGTCATTCTAATTATATGAATGATAATATTTTATCGTTCATTCCACTCCAGTCAGATGGAATTTGTAATATGTCCAAGGTTTCTAGATATCTTTTTACATTGTAACAAATGTAGGACGTTCAACTTGTTAGTAAATAGATAATGACTAGCTTTAAATTCTAATATATCAATTTTTATGATGGTTATCTTCTAAGAGACGACTTTCAATATCTTATGGGGATTTTTATTTTACTTATTATATAATAAAAACGCAATGGGATATTTAGGAAGCAGGATGCAGTATTAAGTAGTAGTAAAGTTTATCTTGTACTTTAAAATAAAATTCTATTTCCTTACTATTAGATTGAATCAATTAGTTTTATTATCTATATCAAATGTACTCTGTTGTAAGTTTTTTTCCGTTGGTCGGGGACGTGATCACAGCGTGGCTGACAGACACGGTTTAAACAAAAAAAAGTGATATAGTGCCGCGGAACTATGTCATAAAATTCAGTGAACGGTGGCACCGCACGCAAGGACCCGGCCGGTGGTGGAATGAAGTCACCGACTTCTAAAATTACAAAGACTATGTATAAGAGATTTTTATGAGTTAATGTAATTCAGGTCACTTGGTCGAAGCCAGATGACTCAATAGTTTAGTTTGTACGCAGGTGATAAAACTGCCAACTGTTTATATTATAAACAGCTATTACGTGCATAACTAACACTAATTTTAATGCAGGATATTTCACCTAACAAATTTTATATTAACATTTATTAAATGTGTATAACGCTTAATCATACGCCGTTTTTTTTTCTTTATCAGAACCGAGTATAATTGAAGCTACGTGAGCTAAGACCGCTTCAAATAGAGATATTTGAATACTTCGTCACAAATTTCAGACTACTAATGAATATTTAGAGATATTAAACAAAATTCAGATAAATCATATGAAATATTAACAACGGTCAAACACTCGTCGTCGCTCTTATCCCTCCCGACACGAAATTAAAATGCGTTACAATTGCCGCTCATTGACATGATAAGAGGAGAGTCAGTGCTCTTATTGAGATTGATTTATAGCTGATGGTGCTTGACATAAGGGTACGTACACATCTGATGAATGCGCCGCAAATCAGCATTACTGTTCACCTTTAAGTAATTTTTGCCTAAGAGGTACCTAAACTAATAGAGAGACAGAAAATTGACATAGCTTTGAATTGCGTCTGTATTTTCTCATGCTTGTACAATAGGTCATTGATACTCTGGGTGATATCGCGAGCGTACCGCGATACGTTCGCGAGATGTGTTCGCACCCTTATGACAATACCGGCGAATGATACACGGCTTGCGTCAGCGTAGTGACATCAGCTACCATATAAACAGATAAAGTCGCCACCGATTAAAATTGTACGTGATAAGGTCTACATTTCTATGGCAATCACAACTCAACATTAGAGAACATACTACCAAGATCAAAGTCCTAAGAGATAAGCATGAATAAGATGAAACAATTTTTTATATCAATTTTGAATTTCAACCATCGCGCGCTCTAACGTTACATATTACTAGCATTAGTCCGCGACTTCGTCCGCGCGGAATTAAAAAAAAATAGATGGCAAGTAGCCTATATGTTGCTCGAGATTAATCTCTACATCTAGTTATACCAAATTCCGTCGAAATCCATTCAGCCGTTTAGGCTAAAAACTCTAACAAACATCCACCCATCTAAACTTTCTCATTTATGATATTAGTATGATTAGTATGAAGTATGATGTACTTTATCTTAAGATATATTTGCTAATATGTATGTATGTAAATCTGTAAGTTAACTTTTCATTATGTAAATACGTAGGCTTGTTGGCGAGTCGTAAGTTAGTCGGTAGAGTCGGGCACATAAATCTGGTGCGAGCGACACGCGGGTGATAATGTCGCGATCGGAATGTCGCGGGGTTTCGGCGTGCGACGGAAACCACGTCGAGTGCGTCCGACTTCAGCCGACTCCTGCCCACGTACTCCTGTTTATTCCTACCCACTCCTGCCTAGAGCTGTGTACTACTTCTGCCTACTCCTGCGTCATTCACAAAGGAACATTGTCATGCTACATACCAATAGTTTTTTTATCTTTTTTAAAGAAATAAAAACGTAATAATGAACAAATTTAAATTTAGATAAACCAATATGCATTTAGGTATTTCCCAGTTTTATGTGTTTTTTCCTGGGTATGTTTTAGTTGTCATTTTCATATGACATAACCTCTACATAAATTGAAGAAATAATATTGAATGAACAAACAGTTATGATTAATTAAGTAATTGATAAAATCTAAAATGGCCATGAATGTATTTTAAAATAATAAGAAAAGTTTGAACTTTTCTTGTTGCCTTGAGGCTTACTTCATGTAATAGCTCACTAACAACATAGATAAGGATTGAGGCATACATCACGCTTATCTCGCGCCCTACCGCAGAACTACGGTCACGGTATTGTTTGTACCACACCTAAAGGTCTCACGAGTTAAAGTAACAAACGCGTTGTAATCACATTGATTTAATTAAAAATATTTTAGCAAATCTTTAAATTATCCAAGTAACTGAGCTACCATTCCAAACTTGATAACTGTTCTATAAATATTAGATATGAAATTCGTACTAAAATGACAAACAAATGAGGCACGCTGTAAACATATGCTCTCTATCGTAATTTAACCACAATAACCCCTAAATAAAGGTTATCTTTTGGCCAAACATTGACCGAAGTTATCGGGCCCTAACCGGGACGAGTCTGCCAATTTAATTCATAACCCATTAGGGTTTGAGAGAGACATCGGTTGCGGGTAAATCGTAAAATGAAGGCGAGCACGCGATCCGGCCAGTATTCAATTTCATAGAGAAACTTATTTTATACCGCCGGGGTTACCGCGCACGAAAGCATCGAATTGAACAGTATTGTCAAAGATTAAAGAACACTGCGCATTTAATACCTACATAGTTAGTATAAACAGTATTATAATAGACTAATTATCTTCATCAACCTGCCCTTTCCCTACGTAGGGTCGTCGCAGAGCTACACTTTCATACATCTCTATCAACCATTATATCTGAATTCACGCCCTTCTTACTTATATCTTCTTTAACTCAACCCAAATAATTTTTCAGTCAATGTCTAATATTTTGCCAAATAATAAAGTAGTAATTGATTGACAAATTTCAAATGACACAAAAAAGTTAAAAGTACAATAACTGTGAAGGGTTTATTACAAAAGGTACAGGTTTTAAAGTAGATTTTTTCATTACACAGTTTAAAGTAAAAGCAAAGGAACGCAAGTAAAATTTTTATATGCCAAATTAATAATACTAGGAAACTAGGAAAGTAATAATAGAATCATCTTTTAAGTTTTATGTCACCACAACTACTTACTCTTTGAAATGGCCGCAAAAACTACAATGTACATGTATTATATTGTGAGTAGACAGAGCCTGGAGTTGTGATTTGCGTGAACATTTACAATTTACAAAATAAAAACATAGAAAATGTCTTCCTACGTCGATGGGACCCGCTTCATGCAATGCCAGGAACTATTTAAGTAATCTAATTTGTTATGAAAAGTTTCCAAGTTTCGAGAAAATTACGTACATTTATCAAATAATTGGGTTAAAGTTGAACGAAGCGGTAACAAGAAGGGACAATAAATGTCGACAAATAGAAAACAAACGCTTATATTTAAATAACTGATTTTTATATAAGACTAGCTGTTGCCCGCGAGTTTGTCCTGCAATATTAAGATAAAAAAAAGCCTATAATAGGCCCGTATATGTCAGCTACCCTTCAGTGATAGTCCGGTCACAATCTTTCCAGCCGTTTCGGAGATTACTCGGAACAAACGCGGTTTGCGGACAGATAGACAGACAGACAGACCAAAAATGCTTAAATGCGTTTTTCGTTCTAGAAGTCGTGTGGAGTTTTCCTTTGATGTTACAAACACACACTCCAATTTTATTACATGTATAGAAGATTGTATCTATGTTACTATCTTCTGTCCCATGGAACCTGTAGCAAAATGTTCCTAGTGTTCCTAGTGGTGGTCAACAGCCAACGCTTTTAAGTCACACCGAAACCAAAACTTTCCTTTTCAAGCAATGGCCTATCTATTATACATATTAGTGACCTAGACGTAGGTGACGTACTTAGGCTTAGGATTCAATTCATCAACAAAGTACTTATACGGTAAACGGTACAAAACATGTTCAGTTTATATCATGACTTTATAAGACTAATTATTACACGGAAGGGAATTTAAATGCATACGCGTATGACTGATGGATTAAATAACATAAATTGATAGAAATATGTGACTTGCTACCTTGTAAGTCGTGTGTGGACAAAACAATTTTTATTTAACGATATTCCGATGTTTGATGTACTGATGAATATATTAAATTTACTGATTGTTTTCTCTCAATCAAGTAAAGTCACGTCGAATGAAATTCACTATATTGTTGACGGGAACAAACATTATTGTTTTTGTCGTAACCCATACGAAGATAAACTATACTAATAAACACAAGTAAGGTTTGAATATACAAGATTCTTTCCAAAAGTAATTTAATAGATAAAGAGAAAAATATGCACATGTTAGTTTCATACGACGCCAGAGTAGTAGAAAATTAATTGGTACTGAAAACACACGCCAAAACAGAAAAACGTTATATTATGTACTTTATCTTGCTGTTCTACCCTGGTGTAAAACTAGCATTAGTATGTAACATATCGTACTGCGGAAAACATAAAGATATTTCTATTGCAAAATAGCATTCAACAAGTATGTAAATTGAATCGAATTCAAGCCCAGCTAGTATAGGAATAACAGGTCTTGTCACAATAACTTAGTCACTGAAAATATACGTTAGACTCCGTCACAATGGGAAGCACTTGACGAAATCTTACATTTTTATACTACAATAGGCATCAAAGAATATGTAAACGATAGTAATATATAGTCTTTATAAGTTCAGTTCTTATTATATTTGCTATAGTTCTTGGAAGTAAAAAATTAAAAAAACAAACTATAACAAATAATTGTAATGTCCAAGTTAAATAACTCATCAATTCACAATCACAACATAAGCGTTAAATAAGTCTACGCCTTGTTACATATTAATTTTATTAATATATCTTAAATATTTTCGAATACATCAAAACATTATTCTTTTCTCATTCAGAATACGTAAAAAAACAGACAATTGGTCTCATTTTATAGAAATTCGCGAACGCCGACGCGAACGCTGCGGTGTCGAATACGCTATAGGCGTTATTTGAACTGTCTCTTTTACAAAAGGGACAATAAATAAGGAGATTATTTATTTAGTGCTTTTATCCTGCACTGCAATAAGAGCTCACTTTTAAAACCATGCCATTTCAGTATAAACATTTTGAAATACGTTTTAAAAATTATTTTGAATATAAATAATTTACGTTGTTATTATATTTATTACTTGTAGGTATTTTTCATCATAACATTTTTCATGTAATTTAAAATGAAGTGTGTTTCAATACAATTTTAAAAAGCCCTCCCAACAATAACGCGCAACTATGATCGTCTAGATATTTTCATCAGCAAACCTTGGAATTGTTTGTCCACTTAAACTAAGTATTGCAAGGCTCTTTGAGATTATCACTACTTTAGTGTAACTATTCGAAGAATGGTATGACTAATCTACATTAAATATAAATGTTTTCCCTTAAAACCCTAAATAAGAAAAAAATACAAAATAAAAGTATTTGTTTTGGCTCGCTACTATACTACTACCACCGAGCGGAATGACAAAACAAGTCATCTAAGTAAATGAAAATTTTCAAAATAGGAAACAACATCATGTGACGTCACGGCTTCCGATTGGTGGAAAAAGATAGCGTCATTTTGCAATGCGTCCTCAAAATGCAATGCGTGCAAAGTTTTGTTAAACCGAATTTATAAGACTTTTTACTTTTAAGATTTTGTCTTGTTTTTACTTTTACGGCTTACCGTAAGTGAAATAGTTACTTATAACAATTTCACTTTTAAACTAAGCTGGTTTAAAAAAGAGAACACTAGTATCAATTACTCTCTACTGATGTGGTTATAAATACGACCGTAAATTAATAAGGCCTCTGTTCAATTTGATCATCAAATAAATTTATATTTAAAATTATGTCCGCTTAATATTATCTCGGCACCGCAATAAATCTTTATTTTGACATGGCAGCCAACAAATGAACTATGTAAGCGATGAAATAATTGAAACTGGCAAAAGTCATCATAATAAAACAGTTACTGCGAAAACCATTACTGTTTTAATAGCTTTAACGAATGATCTTCAAATTGAAACGGTCTCCGTTGAGATAACGCTACAAATATAACCATTGAACAATTACCACAGATGTATGGAACAGCGGTACGCTGTGCTGACCATTCGTAGGGACAAGGGCAGGTTGATAATGAAGTTAAAGGTAGTAACATGGAGCAGAGTAAGATTCTAAGAACACGTTAATCTCATGACCTATTTATATAACTATAAGATTTCTTAAATTCTTAACAGACTAAAATTTTTGATAGCTTTATAGTTATGGAAGGTATTTAGCATGATACATCTCTCTAAACTACTTTGGAGGCTGGCAGGAATTCGCTTAGCACTTAAGATTACGTGGGCGAACAGTTTGAGTTAATTGATTGGTTTAATTTTATGATTATTGTGGTGCTTGAATTTCGGATTGCCACAGATCTACTCGACATTCCAACAGTAAAGGCAGTACAAACTTATGTATGTTACAGCTAATGTAACCACTAACCATTGTAAATTGTCAAGCTCATTGAAATATTTTTGGACAACAATTAAAATTGTATTACAAATTGGTTGGTTAAAATGGATCTTCTCTGTCAGTACTGTTACACTTGTATGTATTTGGTTTTTAAGTTATTATAAAATTAATAAGGTACTCAGAATAGAGTAAAATTAAAATATCCAACTCGAATAGTAAGTGATATAGACTACCTATCAACTTATTGTTATTATTAAAAGTTATGTTTATTTTTTAAATTCCTCATTACAAGTATGATAAAATAAAAGTAAGTAAAAAAAAGCAGTTGTATATGAATTTAAAAAAAATCTAAATCATAATGATCAATTCCATTTTAAATAATAATAAAAGCAACCATATGGTTACCCTAATCCAGCTATGATTGCTGTTTTAACTTCCCAGTTCTCGAATCCAAACCCGATCAGTGTCCACTCAACGCTAAAATTAATGGCTCTACTGGTCCTTAGAGAGTTTGCAATGAACGGACGTTTTGATTGCTCACTCTGTACACAACGCTTGCTTGACTGCTTGCCAATTAGTTGCACATACACAAAATCTTAGAGTTTACTCCAATATGCGTATCAACACAAATGTACAAAACATTTTCAACATATATTTAACAGCTTTAGCAGTTCTATGTTCATAAAAAAAATTCTTCACGTGACAATTTTCAATTAATATTAAACTGAATCGACGTTGCAAATTGTATTAAATACGATCCAACTATTGCTAAATTTAATGCTATCGTTTTACCAGGAGAACAATCGTCTATTTACAATAGAAGGTAATGCCGTGCTAAATACGCCACTCAATATGTCTTATCGTGATCCGTTTAGAATTAATAGTAAATTAAACCTAAGGGAATTAGCTTTTTGCTAAAAAGTTAAACAAGACGATGACTAACGACTGAAGACATACAAAAAATGTCTTTGCGTGATACGTGTTGAATTAAAAACAATGAACAAAGCCTGCGATTTATAACTTGTAACAACTACTTTAGATGTGTCTTGTAGGCGTATTTACTCTGTTTAGCAGAGGCCTGTGACAATTGAAGAATAGATCGTAGACCTACCTGGTGGGCAGTCCGCTTCATCAGTACCATCGTCGCAGTCCTGATGGCGGTCGCAGCGTTGCCTCAGGTGGACACATCGCGTGTTGTCACATCGGAGCTCATACGCCGCACACACTGTATCACAAACACAAGGTTTTCATTATGTAGGTTCAGTTATTGCTCTCAAATTCACTTCTCCTTCCGATCGTTTATGAAAAAAGGAAAGAATTAAAATTTGGCCTTCGTCATGCATACTTATCATACTTAACGTGGTAACGTAACTTATCCCATGTTATGTCTTGTGGTTAAAGTATTACGGTGACGGAAAACATCGTGATGCAAACAGCACATATCAGCGAAGATTTTCATAGATATCTGAGAAGTCTACCAACCCGCACTGGGCCAGCGTGGTTGACTATAGCCTAATCACTCCTTACATAGGGTAGGCTCAGAGCCCCTTAGTAGGGACTTATACGGAGATGGTGATGCTAGAGATATTGCACCGGGACAGGCCCTTCATGCGCCAGCTAACGTTGCTACAGACTGTACAATTATTAAATATCTTGTTGCGTGTATCTAGGGGTTATAATAGTTTGATTGACACTACAACTACACAAAAAGTAAAATTGTTTCTCTTATTTCTAAATCTAACTTAAATCTAAATCATAAACATAACAAATGTTTTAAATTCCTTGTATTTACTTAATAAAAGTTACACAGTTTAGTGCCTCAATTAGAGAACATGATGAATTAGGGAACACCTTAGCTTAGAACCAGATACTTTTTAATTAAGTTTAGTAGAAAAGACTTAATTACTAAAATTTTATGTAATGTTCCAAATAGGCTCTAAGCTTTGACAATAGTGAAATGGGAGGATTCGAACCCTCAACCACGATGATGGAATCTTCGTATTCTTAACCATTTAGCTGTCGGATTTCTTGTGCACTGAGTGAGTCAGTTACAGGACAAATAAAAATTTCTTACTTAAAAATACGTTATAATGCAATAGTCGATAACAGATTTTTTTATTACAAGAAGCTTTATAATAGCTGGAATACGCCATGAGAAGAATACTACTAAGTGAACAATTTATTTAGTAGTAATTTAGTTCTTTGGTGAGAGAAGAATTGCTGGAACCCCATACTTTTTCTTATAGAATGCTGTTTTTAAAAAGATTAGAAGAAAAATGGAAGAATTCGATTTCCCAAAAAGAACAGATAAGAATGATTATGGAATAATGAAAATAAAAAAAAGTGAAAAAAAAATATTTACAATTATTTTCGTATGTAGTTGTTTCTGGTACAAGTTCATTTTCTGTTTCACTTGAGGTGGTATCGTCACCTTCATTGCCATCCCCGCCTAAATTATGAAAAAAAAAAATAAAAAACTACGAACTCCTGTTAATTTAATTTTTCTTTAGTTCTTGTTGATCCAATTCCCATTTTAAATAATTACGGTAAAAAGAAAAACACATATTTACGTTCTAAGCGAGGTGTAGTTGTCTCTGGAATTATATTTTTTTCTCCGTTCGTTGCAACGCTCAACGTATTAAGGCCTGAACAAAAGAGATAAAAAACAAATTGCGAATAAAACGACGATATTTTTATCGTTTAACAAGTTGGTTAACAAAATTTCAACAAAAATTTTTACAAGAAAAAATTATAAAAAAAGAATACTAAAAAAAATTAATGCTGAATTGAAATCACCATTATCTGGTATCCTTTGGCTTTCTGTCGTCGTCGAAGTCTGTTGGTCGACTTCATTGGTCTCTTCTTCGTCTTTAGAATCTAGTAAACATTAAATAAAAAAAGTAAAAAAAAACAGAAGTAAAATCTAAAATTGAGATTTTAAATAGTAAAAATATTATAAAAATTAAGTAAACCCTCTAGTACCAATTACTTTCCTATTACCTGGGTCCCTGTTCATTGCGATGCAATTCTCATTAGTTAAATATTAAAAAAAAATAAAAATAAAATCAAACATAAAAAAAACCTTGATTTTGGCATGACGCTTCGTCACTGCCGTCGGGACAGTCCCGGGCACCATCACACCAAGCCCAGCCAGCAATACAATGATTATCGTCACACTTATTCTCGTCAGCAGCACACTCCAGATTGGTGGTTCCTAAGTAATACAACAAACGCAGTGTGTTTTCACAATTCTGCATAATCTCAAGAACTTGGAGTCTCGGGAGATATTGCCACAAACAATGATCAATGAACAAGAATAGTTACAGTAGTTAACTGGAAAGGTCGAAGGAAGAGGCTAGGCATTAATGCATTTAATAAGCAAATTTTCTGTATACTCCTATAAAACTCCATCGCCTAAATCAAATAAGGAACAAAACGTGATAGTGCATCATCTTTTTAAAATCAGGGGAGATAGTGGTCATGTCTCTAAATAAGTAGTATGACTAGAAGAGCATTTCTATGTTCTTCTCCGTATTGATATACATATAACTAAGTATTGACACCACCCCATCTGGTTTAAGCATTTTTGTATCCTTAACGTGTCATGGGTTACATTGGCACACTGTACAAAGCTGTTCTATACATTTGTGTTTCATTTTACATGTTATTCTCATTTAATAATACAAAAAAAAATCTATTGCCGCTAAAAGCGTATTGAAATTTGAAAGCTGCATCCAACTGATGTAATACAAACCTGGGTCTGAAAAATCGGTGGATACGAATTCGTTTTCGTTTATTGTGAAGACACCAAGTTGTCTTCTTCGCCTGATGTGATCTTGAAGGATCCTCGCCAATTCCTTGGTATCATCGAACCCTGATGTTGTGATATCCATGGTCACTTTGCACGAAAACTCGTCTGATAACCTCGACCTGAAAAATGAGATTAGAGTGTTAAGCCAGTTTAGTGACAATTAAATATGAAATAAAAAGTATGCATCACGATCTCGTGATGAACAAAATCACTATTCGGGCATCTGCCCGGAAGGCGTTTAATATTTCAGTTAAATTTCTCACTAGACGATCAACCTGCCCCCCCTCCCCCTCATTGATCATCGGCTAGCGAATTCCAGGCGTCTGTGTTTCTTGGCAAATCAGGGATTTTCTTTTTACTTAATCGTCCTCTATTTCCCATTTCGTTGAGATATCACTCAATAGTAAGTGAGGGTATGAGGAAATATGCTATTCTGACCTAACTAACTAACTAACACACAGTGAAAAGGGGCAGTAAATAATGACGAAAATCAACATCATCATCTACTACTTTTCTTTATGGATTAATCTTCCATAATCCTTTGATTATGGAAGAATTAGAAATAAAAATTAATCCAAACATGACAATTGATAGAGATCAATTGTCATATTTGATTTGGTCCTTTTAATGTCATTTTTTACAGCAGTCATCTATTCATCATTTGGTCTTCTAATATTTTAATTAACTTACGTGCTATAGACAATTTAATGCAGAATTGAAATACTCACTGTATTCTGACGAGACTAGCTCTTTGAGTTCCGGGAACCTTATCGAACAGGCTGTTGACAGCGTCTGCAAGTCCTATTGAGATGTTCTGGAACTGCTCCGAGTTTCTGTTGTAATATTCGATCTGGAAGGGCTCCATCACCACGAAAGTAACACGGAGTGTCTCTGCAAGTTAACGATATTTGATTTAAGTTATTTAGTGAAAGTTAAAGCTGACGTGGTGGAGTTTGCTATCTGTAATATTTATTTAGTGGTTTTTGCAACAGATGTGAAAATATATCTAAATGTGTTTTTTAATATCTGGCTTAATAAATGCCTAAAATAACTTTCATCGTAGATATGTATATTTATAATAATTAAATAAAAATCAAGTAGTTAAATTTTTAGTTTCGATTTTTTTACATTGCTGACATGGATATGTTTTGTTATGCACGTAATACAAACAAAATCAGTGAAAGCATGAAAAGACTGTTCTCAATTTTTAGCAACAATGTTCATCCCGCTTTCTCACTTTTTCTATCTTATTACCAAGCCTCAATCTTATAAAAATTGTAATACTTACTTTCCCTGCTATCGGGATCTCTCCTGAAAGTTCCTGAACCTTCGATTGGAGTTTCCTCATTATCAACATCGTTCCTGTAACAGAATATACGTAATTTTAATAATTTCAATTGAATACTAACTATGTTATTGTTATTGTGTTTTGTTATTTAAGAAACAGGATTGATCTAAATAATTTGATGTTGGTCTAAAAAAAGTGGAACAGGTAAATGTTTCACATTAACTATAAGACACGTAAAATATTACACGAATATAAATAACTTACTCGTTTTCATCGAACTGATCGGATGTAGCTGATTCGTGCTCCGTTGGATCCTCAGTTGTATCGCCGTATGAAGCTGGAAATTTGAACAGTTTCTCATTAGTACATGTCATAATTACATACGCTCAATTCTAACTGAAAGTTAATTTTACTAAAATTATAAATGTCAATTTTGTGGTGGGTATCATAATCAATGTAATATTATAGTCATGAGAGTTTAGCTGGATGTATGGATGGATGTTTGTTAGAGTTTGTAGCCTAGGCTGCTGAACCAATCGCAATGAAATTTGGCGTAAGTGTAGAGGATTGTCTAGTAGAACACATAGGCAACTTCCTTTTGTTTTTATTTTAATTTCACGGTACCGGAGTCGCGGGCGTAATCTAGTACAAAATAATCGCATGTATATCATTAATATTTTTCGAAGGAGACTGTAAAATAAGTGTTGGCCATTATTTCCTCAATTTTACGTGTTTATTTTAAACTTGTGTATTTAAATTTGTTACGACGTTCCGGAGTTGTGTTTCTGTTCATCCATACATTCGTTGCAAGACCAAAGGAAAGGTTACTTACGAAACAGCTGTCTCTTCAAGCGTCGCAAATGACTGATGAGTCCCGACTCCGGTTCTTTAACCTCTAGGAACTCGTTTAAGGAATCATCTTCATCCTCCCAATATATGTCTCCTGCTGTTGCAGTCTGAAAAGAATGTTAATGTAAAATTAATATTAATATTAATTAACTCAATTGTGACGTTTGGGTCACGATCGCGGACATTTTATGGGTGTTGTCTGAACACAATAACAACATTACAGTCTAATCTATAAATGAATAGAGGGGAAAAAATCAAGCATTTATTTTCATACAAAAAGTTTCACACAACTATGACAGATGTCTATTAGCAATATCTCTTCTAAAAATTCTTTCATTTTAATAAAGTCTAAAAAAATTAAACGCAAAAATATCTCTAGAAAATCTTGGTGTATAAAAATGCCTGAAAGACTTTCGATGTGTTTCTTTAATTTATTTACTATTTTTGATACCGTGAAAACGACGTAGACATCTTCACAAGAAGTAGGAGAGGTTAGGAGTAAGTCAGTGTTTAAGCAAATTTGGACGACATCTCATAATGGAAAAATAGCATTGTTGATACGCAATAGATTTTGTTAAAAAATTCAGTCCACTGCGAAAACTATGCAAGTTATCTTTTAACGTTTATCCCATATTTTGTCATGGTGATTTAGCACTTTACTAAGTTGTATAAAGGTCAACGGCAGATTTGGCCCCGCTGACTTCAGGAATAGGCACTTATCAATGTTTGTGGATTGGTCGGCTTAGGTCCCGCCCCGCCTTAATAACGATCCCGATTTGCCGGCCCCTTCGCCTTCTTACTATAATTTTTCAGCTTTTATTCAAGTTGAAAGTATACGAAAACATTTAAATATATATCATTACTTAGCTTCTAATCCATTTCAGTGTGTGCAACAACATTTCTTTCTTTTGTGTATAAAGTAGCTGTTACCCGCGACTTCGTCCGCACGGTATTAAAAACATAGGGAAACAAAAATCTATTTATCCCTCGGTAACCTGATATTCTTTAGGGATGAAACGTATCACATATGTTAATCCTTTTTTGTTTTAAATCTGTGCCTTATTTCAATAATATATGTCGAGCAGTTGCAAAATTATCGAGTATAATTACATAGAGAAAATAAACCACAATGTATAGATTTAAACGGTTATAATTCAGATTTCACGTAAAGTCCATCGCTAAGGTAACAGATCACGATTCATAAATAAATCGTTGGACAACGGGGCAATTAGAGTGTGGGGAGACGAGTGCTTGGAAGATTTCTTGGCAATTTCGTATAGTCCAACATGATCCCCACCCGGGTGAGAAGAACGCGCCGCGCAAGTTAACTACCACTAGGGTAGGCAAGTGTTAATTTAAAATTTATAAGAAACTTATGGAACAAAATTCGATATATCGAGCATATTTGTCATGACTAATATCTTAGTAAGATTATGTTAGTACCATATTATTTATGTTTTGCAAATAACATGTGCTAACATTTACTTAGTAATATTTTTCATTAAAGTTTATATTAAGCATCGAAGAACCGAAATACCAATTATTGATATCAATTTAACGTCAAAAAAAAAACAAATGTTCAAGATTTACAGATCAATTAGGTTAACAATCCTCTTTACATAAGATTGTCCCCGTTCGTTAAATGAATTCATAAGCAACGACTTTTATACATTTACATCAGTAAATAACTGTCCTAAACAGATGTTTATTATTATGCACGAAGTGTCGGATCTTAAATGGTACAATTTAAAGATATATTGTGTTACTCTAAACAAACATTTGACCCACAATGCGATTGGCCTGATTCTGACACATTTCTTGTTACCAATAATCATAAACCTAGTAAGAATTTGGTACTCTCGTGCGTTGCATTTGAGATTATTCATTATTACAGTTAGACTAGTTTAACGATCAATTCGATCTATCTTTGATATATAGTTTTTAATAAATTGGTGTACTTATTCTAAGTCTAAATCTCCTTTTATGGTACAGATCATCATCTTCCGTGCCTTATCCTATTCCCTTCTACATCCCAATCATCAATTACCGAACTTTATAAATAATACAAAAGAGTATAAAATTGTTTAAATGTATTATTACACTTGTCGAAGACATCTCGGCTAAGAAAACATTGTTGCCAAGTTGCTTATGCCATAAGCAAGCGGGACGCGTGATGTTTGCGCCATGTCGAAATCTTAAACTGTAATGAGGATTTAAAATACGTCCGCTCCCTAAATAACATTACGACTGTAACAGAAACATTTATATATTAAATGTACAATATTAAACATTTAAAATTGCTAACTGAACCTGTGACACTGAGAATGAGTAAATAAAGACGTCAAAATATTCCATTTTGTAAAATGCTTTATCTTTTTGACCGACTTCCCAAAAGAAGGAGGTACTCAATTCGTTTGTATGT
>DVQH01000672.1:0-19694 GCA_018231625.1 Papilio phestus | reverse complement strand
CGTCACCGGAAGATAAAAGCGTGAGTTGAGCCGTTTTTAACTAATTTTCGCTTAATTATCAACACATTAAAATTAAAATGCATAAATAGAAGACACATTAATAACCTCTTAGTGCCAATTTTATGTGGTACAGAATTAAGTTCAAAACAAAACTTAGTACTCAATTTAATTAACATTGTACTCGAGAATCCAATTACAATCGAAATGGGGTTTAATCGCATATTTCTTCCAATAAACAGCGTTAAGATCGTAGCGTAGCAGTGAATAAAGACAATAATAACAGTTTTCGGTGCTCCTTTAGTTCATTTACTTGTATTTGAAAGAGCTTTATCAGTAATTGAACGCCAACTATTAGATTGGAAACTAAAGTTATAGAGAGTGTAACTATTTTACCCTATCCGCGAAGTTTTTATATTTAAATCAAGGGGTAGCCAATGAATAGGTTAGATTAACTCTTTGATCGTATTACAAAATACAATTCAATGTTTGACCATTAAATTCGTTACTAAGTTATAATCTATAAGTTTATTAGCTTAGAAAAATATTTAAGTTTTTATAGATTAATTGCAAATGTCAACATCTGTTCTGTTGCAAAGTTCATCTTACTTCTTTCATCTTAATTTCCTGCTTATATAATAAATACGAAATTTTAGATGGATGGACGGATGTTTGTTAGAGTTTGTAGCCTAAACCTCTAAACGGATCTCGATGAAATTTGGCATAGAGATACAGTATAGTCTAGAAGAACAAATAGGAACACTTACTTATTCTTTTTTATTCCACGCGGACAGAGTTGCGGTCGAAAGCTTATTTATAATTTTCTTGCAAAAGGTTTATTTGAAATGAAGCAAACGTTTCTGTTTGTAACTGTGTATATAAAGCGTTTTACGGGTCATTCTCGTTTACTCCAACAAGGATAGTCATTAAGAGACGGTGGCAGTTAAAGATGTTTGTGACAGTAACCGGGACTCCATTAAAGTTAAAGATAGACGCCGCGGACGAGTGTAAATAATAACTGAGCGGTTTGAAGACGGCTACGGCTGTAGGTGTGTTGTCCAACCTCAAAGTAAACTAAGAAAATAATGGTAGTGAGTGGGAGCTAACTTAATGATTTTTTATACCGTTATTGTATTTTTGTGTCAACGAAGAAATTATATTAAACTGTTTTCTTATGCATCGTACATAGAATTACAATTTCAGTTGAAATATTATGTTCTGATAAGTATTTCTGGTAACATTAATATCGTTTGGAGCAGCAAGAACTTGTAAGCGATTCTCTTAATCCGCAAGCAAGATTTATATCGAAGCGTGTAGGCAACGCAGTGCGGCTACGCCAGGGCTACGGTTTCGTAGCCCGTAGACATATACTCTACAATGCTACATGCGTCCTTGCGGATAAAGGTTTTTCCCACTTCCTTAGTATTTAAATAACTACTATGTTAACTTATTATCTTTTTGACTGTGTCATAGTGGTTGGGGCTTACTACATACAAAACAACATGAGTTTTTGTGAACGTCAAAAAAATTTTTTTAGTAAATTAGAAATCTTGACTAGACATCTAATATTTCTTTCGATTGATGTAAAATCTATCATTTTTTTAAGTACTTATTATTTAATAAATACCTAATTTACAATTGTATTTAACTCGAACAAAAACTTACTGGAGTAAAATAAACGGGCTTAATATTTTACTATACGCGGATAAAATAAAGCCTTATTCGACTTAAACGTAGTTCACGGTACATTGCCTCTCATATGGGATTGTACTATCTAAGAATAAGTAAATAAATAAAGCAACACAGCAATGTACAACGCGTATCACCTGACACAAGCCGCGTCTTTCTCACGCGTTTTAACGTTTCCACTCGCTATAATACAAGTAACCGCTAATTTACTTTTGTTACTATTCCACGCAACCATTTCGGTTCCTTAGTCTACTTTCAGTGTAATCTTCATATAGTTTATGTGCTATTATTCAAATACGTACACATCGTAAGTACCGTGAAATCGCTTAAGGATTATGTTTCTCTTAAATAAATATACTCGAATTACGGTTACGAGGAATATAGTGAAGCGATGTTAAAAGTATTAACACTGTGGAAATGTGATTTAGTATATTTTCTGGCGAATGAGTGTACTCTGGAAATTAATTTCCATTATCCTCTGTTAACTTAGTGCATTTTTAAACTTAAGCTGTAAAATACTTAAATGGTCTCGTAAGTGGGAATAATCATTTTATAACAATATGCATTTAGCATAGTAATCTAAGACCGCATACTATTTCAACCAACAATCTGTTCTTAGACATATATAATAAACTGTTGCGTTTTTTTGAAAAGTACTTAACCTTCAGTTGAATTTTATTTCTCTTATTATCCTCTACTAATACCTCATTCACTTTTACAACCTCATATACCTTTCTTTTTCTCCTACAAAATACAAACAATCTCTTAATTTGGAATTAGAAGAAAGTCCTGTTTGTTTCCACAATTTGAATAACATTTGGTAAATCAAATAGGTTTATTTAAATTAATGAAACTCTGTATGATTATAATCAAAGACATTAATCTGGTAGTCAAAGTTTAAGTAATTAACCGAGACACGATATTGCGTATTGATAAAATATGTAACTCGAACGCGGCGTAACTATTAGTAATCAACGAGCGAGAAAGATAAAACTAAAAGTTTAATCGTAATTCACGATATGATTACAAGATTCTCCGCCCTCCGCCATCAAAGTTCCCGAAATGAGCGACGTTGAAAGCAAGCGTGAAATCATTAAGGCATAAGATAATACGGTTGGGCTAATGAACCGGCAAGTTGTACGCCTCTACCAAGATATCTCGATCGCTACTTACATTCTAGATACTGGCGCCCTCTGTGTTTGTCGCATAGAATACGCTTTCAGTGTAACTTACAAAAGAACATACAAAGCAAAACTCCTTAATAAACTGGGGTTTTAGATACGCTTTCTGTTGTGTAAAGTAGGGTAGTATATACGAATATTGTTGCTACGCATAAATACCAAAGAAATCTGACGACCGAATTTATACTCTGCTGTGTTAAGTGTTCATTTGCATAAATGGACTTGATGGCATAACATTCTGATGTATAACTTGTAAATAGTCGAAGTTTAAATGACGTTGTATTAAGATTATATCGAGAAATCATGGTAGGAGTGATTTTCAGATGAGATTCACGATGTCGCCTTCCTTCCTCCTTAGTTGGATTAGGTTCGCATCATTAATCGCTGAAATTGCGCTCACGTGGCGGACCCTTCGCTCCATCGCCATCCTATCTTAGAATCTCCAATTAGTAGTAACTTTTCAATTTCTCTCTTATCGATATGTAACACAAGAGAACAAAAACTTTAAGTAAACTGCTATTGGAATGTGCGCAGTAATTTCTACTAACATTTTAATATGTTAATTTAGTTAAATTATTTATTGTTGCAAAAAAACTTGACAAGTTTGTTTAGAGTAAATAAAATATCGAATAACGAGATCTACACAAACAAAAAATATGCTGACATAGTTTTTAAAAAAATATTCAAAAGCCTTTCAATATTGGGACAGCGCGACGCGACGCGACGAGAGATGGACGGACTTGTGGAGACGTCAGCGATCAATCAGGCGTGTGACTAATGTCATCTATCAATATGTCAGGCCGCACGACGGCACCGCCATACGCCATATGGCGACTGGATGCCGAAGATATTAGATATCCATTTTCCACAAGCTCATAATTTTATTATAAAAATATATATCACGAATAAATAAAAACTGAAAAGCACAAGGCATCCGCGCAACCATAGTAAAATGTAGTTCCAATACACGCATAAAAATCGTTGTGTATACTTTATTTATTTGCATAGAATGAGCATTTACAAGTAATCTGTTAAAACGTACTCCAGCAAACAAGCTTAATGTGAGTGAAGCGTAGAACGAGACAAAAATACAGATGGAGTTAATCGCGGGCTTTAGCGTCCGCGGCACGTATTCAAATCGGACACTTTTATGACATCGGACACTTTGCGCGTAATGCGCCGGCTTAAAAAGGGTTGATAGCGAGCCTCGTCACCTGGAAAAGCTGCGACATCTACCTTCATCATGGCGGCTGGACGTTCATTGATAATTAATGGCCGTCGCCGGCGTAACGAAAACAAACGATGGAAGGCACGCGCGCGATAACGATTAATATCTTCGTGGGCGCAAAAACAAACCTACGCTCCTAGCTTCGGTCTGGGTGTGATAAATCATATCTCCTTGAGCCGCAAAAATAAATGAGGCTAATGATAAATGGTGACGAATTCGCAGAGTGCTATCGATTAACTCTTAGTTACTTACTTAAAAATTGTTAATTCTTTTTAAAAAATATAACGTTCATATTAACACTAACACCAGAACTTATAGGAGGATGTGGCCAAGTATTAACTAAGGACGTATTATGAGGACACAAATTATGTACGGCGAAGTGGATTGTTACACATCATAGTCGCTTTTTCAATAAAATGTATTGATATTTTATTGTAAGTCTTGTGATCACATAACGTCAAAGAATTCTTAAAAGAAAAATATTTCTACATTTAAGATTTAGAGCTCGATAAAAAGCGCGGGCAGATATTGTCAATCATTCAGTGGGGAAACAGCGGACTGTCAAATATTTATCTTTTTTCTCTTACTCTAGCAATGTCAATAACTGGCGAAGTGAAAGCGTCGGAATGTAGGTATTGAGTCTTTCAATTGCAAGTTATTTCAGGACTTGACTTTAATAATAGAAACGAAATTCACACTAGATTTAAAGTTTTAAATGACAATAACGTTTTACTTAATATTTATAAGCATTCATTGTTTTAGGTTTCTGGAAACATCAGTGGCTTCTTAGTAATTGTTTGATTTATGTAGATTTATTTCATCTCTATTCAGAAATTCACTTTGAACCCAAACACCGACGGTTTCTGCTGGAAAAATTTATGTGAAAAACAAATTACAAATTCTAATTAATTAAGAAGGGTACCAAAAGACTTACAGCATGAATTACAAAATACGTACGTTTGAAACGACCTTTCTAAGTGAAAATTAGTCATGCTTTAAAAATAATTAATGCAACACAAACCTAACCTTTCTGTAAACAATATGTTGAATATTTAGTCTTTTTATAATTAACTAAACCCGAACAAAGGGAACGTGTAGAAGGAAATAAATCGAAGGGAAAATTTTAAATTGAGCTCCGAGAATCGATATCCAGTTCAATTTGTACAGGATCGCCGATAGATCAGAATTGTATTACTTCAAAAGATTCTTTATTTGATTTTACGATAATGGGCAAGGAGCGGGCGCGGCCATTCCAGGTGCCTCGGAAACTGCGTTAACCACATCGTCGACCAGGAAATTAGAAACGTTCAAGGGCGTAATCGAATGTCCTTCTCGAGTACAAAAATAAACTATAAACTGTCTATGATATATTGTTATATGGAATTTATTCAAACGAATAATGTAAGTACAAAGTAAAATGTGTTGATTAGATACGTTGTCGTTGAAAGAAACTACGGAGTGCGCTAATTACGTAAGTGATCCCCTCTCCCCCCCCCCGAGGCCTGTTAAAGTAAACGACTCCACTTTCAATGTAAACAACCACTCAAGTTTACCAAGAAAAATTCAGAAATCCACTTATTCAGGTCCCGAAGGTATCCAGTGACGGGGAGAATGTCTTCAGTTATATAATTAACAAGAGAATTGTCGCTTTTATCGAACTTTACGAACTTCCTACCGAGTAATAGAAATATTGAAATCAATTGATTACTGCTAAATTATTATTATTTACGTTTTAGTACATTTGTTAAAGCAGTAACTTACGGTTACGATAACAATGAAGTAAAAATAAACAAATGAAAATCTAACGACAAAAAAAAAAAAATAGTTGTAGGAACTATTCTGATATAATATTTCCGAACATATTGATCCCTGAGGATAGTGTGTTCGGTTTCGTTTCGGTGGAAGTTTTCAATCCCTCTGCGTTATGGGAGTTGCACTGGACAATCTTATCAGAGTAGAGGGAGGGATGATTTCCTACTGTCCGGCGTCCTCTCACCTTCTAGGATTTCCCTCGGCGACGCGGCCGCCCTCTTTCGATTGGATTTCAAATTACTATGCACGTCCCCTCTTTAAAGATCGTTTTTCCCCCAACATTACTTTTTATAAAACCCTTCGATCGCAAACTTTCACTACATTATACACAAAGTTTTCTATATTGACATGTGTTTGGAAATATTCTAATGGAAATTTTAAGGAGTATTTTCAAATGTTAGGGACGATAGAAAGACGCAAGTTAATCGGCTTTGAGAATAAATGTAATCAATATAAAAAATGTTTTAAAATTCGTTGCTAAATCAATTTTGAATAACCTTGAGCAAATAAGAAATTTCAATTCTATAAATCATTCATTACTAACCACTAACTTGTTACTTACACGTTAAATCTCCGCTTTACGAGAGAACGGAGTTGAAAGTCTCTCAGTCGGGCGACGCCAACAAAAGTTCTTAGTCCGGATCGCATTAGAGACCGCGGGACCCACTGACGCCGGAGATAATGCCATTGCAATACTCGAGATCCGATTGTATTGGCAAATTGGATCAAAAGTAACGCTCGCCGCACAAAAGATAAGAGTCGGATGCAGGTACTACTGTAATATTATGTTGTGGCTATCTCAAATCGCCCCCATGTGCGGCTTACGACGATGAAAATGCTCGTTCCTAATCGATCTATGTATTTCTTAACAATAAACTCATGTTCCCACAGACAAGTAAAATGTAGCTAGAAATAAAATTCACGTAGAAAATCTAATAAGGATCTTTTAATAATTATTATTAATATACTTAAAATTGTTTGACTGTAAAATTTTAAAATCCGCTAGTTTTGTTTGACTTTTGTTTAAAAACCTGTCCAGTTATTATGCGGTTTTTGAGCAATAAATCAGATAAGATAATGCAACAACAAAATATAAGCGCATTGCAACAATTCCCTGAACATATCGTTTATTTCAAAAAATATATTTGTAATAACGCGCCATATCAAATGCCGCCAACGGCAAGCCATTCGTACCAATGTTTTTTCGAGAAATGAAAAAATATAGTCCATGTAAACGACAATGCAGATTATTACTGCCCAACGGGGACGTATAAAGAGTCGTATAAGAAATGTAATGGAGGGATTTATCTCTGTAAGATATGTATGGATCGCAGTGAACATAATAAATGCTGATAGACGCGGCCCTTTCACTGCACACTTTTAAAGTCATCGCCATGATCGCGTTCAAACAACGGACTTCATTCCGTCGTCATTACGGGGTGAATTTTAAATCCGCTGCGAAGGCGTTTCACTCAACTATGTATGAAGGGCCGGTCCTCTTTAGGCGAGTCGCATCCGGTCGCACGCATATACTATGAGCACTCATTGTCTGCCTGAACTCAAGGTAAACCGATTACGTACTAAAAATTCATAAAGCCATTGTCATCGCACAGAGTAATACCCGTTTAGTGAGTGCTCGGAGCGTTTACATATACAGAGCTCGTATTCGTCATTTGTTTATTTGTATTTACGTTACATAAGCAGGGAGATAGTCAAAAATAATGGACAAATGAAATATACTGTATCCAAACGCAATGCGAGTACATATAACATTAATAGAAATGTAAGATTTTCTGCCCATTTTCTTAATTCCTTCGCAACCTTTTAAATATAAGGTATTCATACGTTTTACCGTTAACATTTTAATAAAACCATTACAACCTCGTTGAGAATTCAAAAAAATTCTGAGAGACGATAAACAACGCGGCACGTTTTGTCTTATCTCCCCTTGACGATATCATTATGTCTCTTTTTTTTAAAAAAAATTGCCAAGCAAAAACCGAGCTATGACTAGCATACTAATTCCGTTCGGTCAATATATTTGTATCTGGGAGCGTCATGATCTGCGTAATTCAAATGATAAATCTATTCACAATGAAACAGAAGCAGTCCGATGTGAAATCTCATAATTCAAATTTCTCTCTTGGCTTAACGGCAACTTTTGCTGTAATACATAAAACTCAAATCTACCCGCATCCGTAAACGAAAGGTTACTCAGTTATTTATGGGAATCCAAGTCTCATTGTTGTCGGTTTTCATTTTAACGTTTAATTTTTTTCTCTGTTTATGGTGTTTTCGTGATCGCTGAAGCTTACAACAGTCATTTGTTTGGGGTTCGCTCTTCCGACGCATTTAGTTCCGTGTGATGTGATTTATGCAAAACATTGTGGGCACTCCACGTACGTTGTAGATATAGATCACGTACGAAGGAAGACTAATGCGTACCGAAGAAATGTGGTTGTTTTGCGTTATGTAAAGAAGGATAATGCCCATTTGCCGCCCTAACATAAACCATTGCTGATTTACTGGAAAATACCGCTTATTTGCATTGCCGATACATCTTATGTGAGGGTGAAGCATTTGGACATAAAATCGAACGGACGTTATAAATATATAAATTCTCCTCACTCTTCTCATAGAATCTCGGATTTTACAGCTATCCCATATCTTTAAGTGAAATATGGTCCGATATATTCGATCCTTCTAATGTTACGTTATCAAATCCAGCAATGTAATAAAGATACTGTACTAAAAGAAGAATTGAAGCGCTCTTTAACCATTGAAATATTATAACAAGAAGTTTACTAATCTAAATAACTCGTCTACGATATTCTTAACGAAAAATAGCGGAGCGCGCACACATACTCATAGGATAGATTGTGCGCGTAGACGATCCCTTTGAACGATCCTTTGGTGCGGTCTGAAAGGGTAATGTTTTTTGTATGTGCCCGCCGGAAGCATAACTTCAAATGGCTTGGGGTCTCTACCCTCTATACATGTACAAGTGTGCGCGCTTTAGTATCGTAAAAATGTAATTAAAACACACAACGTCCGCGGCTTCAGTTGAAGAGTCGACGGTTATAACTATTCTATTGTTTAACATGTCGCCCAGCTTAATTCGTTTCATATTTTTTGTTGAAAATTGTTGACGTTTACAAACTAAAGGCGAACGATAAAGTTAGGTAAATCCTAGCGAATTGTTGTTACAGGTTAGAGTAATCGGAATTGTTGCATAAAAGCAAAAATTTGCATATATTTTTATTACAATACCTCCTTCTTCAAACGTCAGCATTGATTTCTCGATACGTACCTGAAATAAACAAATAAAACTCTTGATTATAGTGGACAAATGTTTCGCTTAGCCATAGCACGCAAACCATTAAATAGAACAATAGATAACGTTTAAAATAGATGGCAAACAGTGAATGATGGTGAAAAGGTAGGCCCGGGGGTAGTGGGAAATCATTTTTCACGACTAGAGTCGTCTGATAGCGGCTAATGCTCTACACCACTTCGTTCCACCCGCGGGCTCGACCGACATTCTGATAGATAGGAAATGAAGACAGATTAACTTTGCGTGACACCGCAAGCCCTATGCTAACTTCGTGAAGACTACCACCTTGTTAAATATTCTTTTAACGTCTTAACTATAATTAAACAAATCATATACATTCTTTATTTTTATAGGAAAAGCGGGCAAAGGAGCAACGGATCGTTTGATGTTAATTGATTCGACACCCATGAACATCAACAATACCAAGGGTACTGCAGATGCGCTTCCGGCCTTTAAGAGAGGAGTACGCTCTTTTCTTGAAGACCCCTAAGTCATACATAACTGTTTGGAAATTCCGCTTAGGACATAGTATCCCACAACGCGAAAAATCAATTAAAACAGGGCACTCAATAGACAATACCAATGCATCAATACGTGTCTCTATTCTCTGATACTTTAAAACCAGATTTTTATCGTAGAATTTTTTTGTAGGTCGATGATACCGGAATGATATTAACGCCATCTAGATACATGTTGATTTAAAATAGACACGTGAGACTCATTTATTATTCTATAGAGCGTGTCTCGAGATTTCATGTCAACATATGAATATGTATTATGAAGAACGAGTATAGATTTTAGTACGTCATATAGACTCTATGACAGCGTTGTAAAGAGTATAAAATGTGATGCTAAGTAGATTCCATCATCGAGTATAGCAAAAACATGTCGCGACATGTAAGTGTATAAATTACAAATTTTGAAAGGACCGAATTTACAATCGGACGGTGACGTGAACATTTTGCTTGAAGTTTAATAAACATATAAAACAACTTTATCACAAGCGTCAGTCCGGTTGAAATTCATTTTTTGTTACTGTTTAAAAGTTTGCGCAACAAATGTCGCCGCAGTGTGATATCTTTATTTTTAACTTTTTTAATTTTTTTTTGCCTCTAAATTATGTGTTAATCCAGTAGGATAAACCGTTTCAAAATGTATAATGTTTGTTGTTTTTAATTTTAATACGCTTCTAAATTTAAATTTAAACTGAAAACTTTGTTCGTATAGTAGTCATATAAAAGCGAATACTAAAATGTAATCATGGCAACATTAAAGAATACAATTATACTGTGCATTAAGTTGTTGCTTTTTTTTTTAATTCAGGGTTTTATTATGGTTTCTCAGGCTTAGTTATCGATCGAAGAATAGATAGATAACCAAACTAACGTGCATAGTTCGATTCTTGTTCTATTTTCTAAAATCATATTTGAAAGTAAATTGTTTTCTTCTTTAGTGTGCAATCAACAAAGTGTTTAAATATTTTAAGTGTTGTCGACAGTACTCCTACTACCACGAAAAAGTTTAGTTATCTTAAATTAAGCATCATTTGCAACAAGTTAATTAGTAACAATTATTTAAATAAGGTTTCATACGCAACTTTGACCATTAGTCATATTTATCTAAACATTAATTTGCCGCCGCGTGCGCTAACGAAACACAAAAACAAAGTTGCCTTAAAAATTAATATGAAATGAGAAACTCTCGTTTATTTTTATTTTGGGAATCATTTATTTTCGTCAAGCAATTAGGCTGCAGGTCCGCGTCAGGCCCTGGCAGATTCACTAGCTCAGCGGAAGAAACTCAACGTCACTTTGATACTAATGTTATAAAAAACATTCGTGACATCCCAATTTTTTGGCAAACCTAAAATATTGGAGTCCTAATACAGTGCTCATAGATACTACTATGCTTTTTGTTATTGAAAATTTTACAGAAAACACAAATTAAATATAGGCACAAATATGGCCCCGCAAAAACCATATAATTGGTTTGTCCGCGGGTGTTTATAAGTCCGCTTGCGAAACGTCATGTAAATTCATTTTAGATTTTAATATAAAGGACTTAGGCCGTTAGGTATTTAAAAAAAAAAACTAGACTTGAATTATAGCCTACGCTATAATACTCAATATTATTTTACTTAAGATATTGTTTTCAACGTAACATTAAGTTTCACTTTATCTGTTACGCTTTAAACAAACTGCAAGCTGATTAAATACTTCGTAAGCATTGCCGGTCGTAATAAAAGTTTAATGCTACTTGGTGGGGCCAAAGTAAATCCAGATTTGTTACTGGTAGAGTGACTTTCTAATTCCACTGGCATGAACAACTTTGTGAAACGCGCGCCGTGTACACGAGACCCGTATGCGACCACGGTGTCCGCCTTTAATCCTATCCGCGGTTAGAATTGTTGCCTAAACTTGTAGCGGACGTTAGCACTGATGCTACGACCGAACGATTTGTAATCGCTACACACTCTACATATACTTTGATTAATCTATACCGCAATGTGAAACTTTACAGAATTGTAAAACGTCTCCCTGATATTGTCCTCTAACAGTAGACAAGACTGATGATCTCAGGTATTTCAAAGGTGGGTTAACTTAAAAGCAAATAATCTAGTCACATTTTAGATATCATAAGTTGGAAAACGAGTAGCGGCCATCTAAACTTTTTTCAATTGCAAATGCGTCGCGCTTTAATCCACAGAGTAGGGTACACACATAAAGAGGCTAAATTCCCTTTCATTGTGGTGGTCAAGAGCTAGTTATAAAAAATATGTATTCGCTTTACTGAAACAAGAAAATACCTTAAGCAAAAACATTGCCATCGCGAACCTCTTGATAAATTGCCCGGACCCTAGCTGGGCCAGTATTATGATAGATTGTCTGAAGCATTCGATTTACGATATTCGGGTTGAATACTGAATGGGGTGGCTTACAATGCAATCAGCTGGTTCCTGGAGCTTTATTAACCCGTCAGGGCACTGCGGGCCCAGCTAATCAATCGGTGCTCGCGTGTCGACCGCACTATCTGTCTTTAGGCGATTGGACCCCGATAACACGACCGACGCAAGATTACCTACGTATACGGGAATGGCCCATTTATAAAATTAACTTCTTTTATCTTCCCAAATAGACAGTATTAGAGGAGTAAATAAGTCTAAAGTGCCTCGGAGGAAATGAACAAACTCATGCTCAATACCGGTTGTATTTCTCATAATACAATAGGCTGACGAGTCAAGATTGTGTTCAAATTAGAAATTCGTCACTAATACTTTATTTTGTTTTCTTAGATCTTTTTTTGTTAAAACTATATCTTGTGGGTGGCTGGCAGCTTACACATAACTTCCATTGCCATAACTGCTGACTATGTAACACTATTAAATCGAAATTTTAAAACGATTTTAAATGTAACAGTAAAGTTATTCCTTGCAATGAAAAATACCTTATACACTTCGGAATATTCTAGTTTCCATAAATCAACGAGCGCTGAATACCAGAGAGGGAGAAGTTTTAAACTAAAGTCGGAAAAACTTTAACGGAGCTTACATAAGATTAAAGTCACAATTTTCTTGATGAGAAGTCATTTCATAGACGAATATAAAAATGTACAATTAAGTAAAGGGAATAACTGTAAAAGTAACTTGACGAAAGAAACCTTATTGCTGTTTCAACGTGCCGTTTTATTATTACAAACTCGAGTGTAATAAACGTACGTTTCGGAGATAACGAAAGGAGCCAGCTCATTAACGTCAACCGGGCCGCGAGACCAGTTTATGTCCACCGATACCTTTAAGGTATTTACAAAGCGGCTAAGCTCGCAATCTAGCTAAGCGTAATAAAAAAAATCCCGCGCCCAACGTAATCCTGGCATAATGCCGTTTAAGAGCGCCTACAATTTAATGCTAAGTATCGCAATTTCGAGATGCTCAGCCAGTTTTCTGGAGAGGGTTGAAAAAAATGATACACGGCCGTCGAGAACACGGAGTAGGGGTAATCACGGTTAGTTAACGGAGCAGCTGCTCCCGCGGCGCGATAACACTTAAGGTGTTTAACATTACCTTCTACGGCGCTGTGCGTCTAACTTGCTGCACTTGTCTCGTCTGAGACTACGCGTACTCTCTAATATGGAGAACGTTCTTGTTATTTTATAATTAAAAAAGTGCTTACCGCATTATGAAAAATAATGAAGTATTAAAATTATTTTTTAAAATCTTTTACAAAGGCGGAGAAAACAAAGTGAAAGTTCTTTTTAACTGGTTTGTAAAAAAGTAATTTTTTTAAAAAAAGTTTGTAACATGTCTTCTGTCTTCTAAGTCTGAGAAAACACATATTACTAGTAAATTACTATTATTTAAGCATTACTTTAATTAAAAAAGTATTTAATTTAAGTATGTACTACGGAAAGATACTAATGAACTGTATGTACCAATAGCTAAGTTTTAAGTAATTTGTCGAACATTACAGCCCCGTTAAGAGGATGAGCTTTAAAGCTTTAGTTAAATGATGCTTGTGTGCCTCATTTAATACAAACAGGGTTTTAAGCCTAAGTGTATTGATTATTTTGGATTAAGTGCCGACATTTACTATAGTAACTAATACCCGTACTAGCTAATACATTTAAACATTGTTATAACTAATTTAAAATACAAAGGTACATAAGTTTAACATTTCCATATTCACTTATTTACTGTAATATTCAATTTACTTTAAACATGTGATTGAGCGTTTCCGTAGTATTTTACACGATAAAATAACTTATTTTCAATATCATCTCTATTTATATATTACTTATTTCATACGCAACCTGTTTTCTACCGAAAGCATCACAACCCTCCTATTTGGTAGATATTATTCACATCGTCGTTAATGCGTACATCAAGCGTGGGTGCGTTTGTGTGCGTGGGTTATTTGATCGCGGCAGTGTTTCTTCCGTTTATAACATTGGGTAGTGAACGAATATGCTTCGACTAATACGATGTACATTATATATTACTAAAACAACCATAATCGACTACTTGCTTTCTCAAACATCATATTTTACCACTTAAAGAAGGTAGCAACAAATAATTAAGTAATATAACTCGTACCTTAGAGTTAACAGTTTGCGTAGTATAAGTAACAGATTGTAAGTACGATGCCATAGCTGTGGAAATCCAATTCGTAGTAATGACCGCTACTGAATTAATTAGCGGACATCCTACAAACAGGAGCAGGTGCGCATAAGGCTTTACTGCGCATTTACGATGCTCAATATATAGAGGTTGAACGATTGGTTAAATTGTTAAGTTTCGACCCAGATTTTGGTACCGATAGATTTATGTTTCATAATAAATCTATTTGTAACTAGCTCAAATCGTGTAAATTTTACTAAATTATATTCAGAATTATAAATACGTGATCGTGTTTTTATTGAGCCATTGAGATACAAGTTTATGGAGATAATTTACCAAGAAATCGCTTTTACTTAAATAAAACTTCCAAGTAGATCGCATTCCAGCTAACTAGTATATTTTCAATTTAAATTAAATTGTAAATGAAAGAAATGTGCTGAAAAGAAATAAAGGAAAGTCTGCGAAGGGATTCATTTCTTTTTTTGTACAAACAGCGACTTTGAAATCAGAAGGATAGACGTTAGTAAGATATTCCAGTCCATTTCAATAAGTTTAAAAGGTTTATAAAGTCATGAATCCATGTATAATGGAGCCGTTGCTATATCAGCGTCTGGGGCTATAAACTTTAAGTACTTTTAAATTGATCAAAACTAAACTTGTGTAACGGAAGACTAACGTACCATTTTAGTACCAACATTATTTTTATATTAAGTAAATGACTTGTGTGTCTTGAGAACAAACAATGAGACCGTTTTAATGACAGTCCACGACGAGTGATTAAATAAATTCATCAGCTCATTCATTTACGAGATATCAATATTTAAATCGTACTCTCGAGATCGAATCACTTTGATAGGCTTAATGAAATCGCCTTTCAAACGAAATGAGCGAATCGATGTCTTAAATTCAATTTACAATTCGACGTACATCTCTGACGTATCAATTGTTCAATCTACTGGAAGATAGATAAACGAAGAGATCTGGCGACCGTCGCCGATGAAAAAGACTCGGAGATTCATCGATAGGATGCGCGAGTCCCAAAGTGAAAAATGTACATTTGGATGGCGTTAATTCGTTTAATTTCCGGTGAGAGGGGGAGCGCGGAGAGGCGCGGGGAGAAGGGCAGCGAGTCCGTTCAGATTAATTCAGTGCTGAGGCTGTCACAGATAAGGACTCTGAAATAAATTGAAAATGTTCAGAGGTTGATTTGAATACTACCGAGAGTACATTACGAGTGGACGACAGAAAACTGATAAACGGTCGATCTCTCGACTTCACGTAATTTAACAAAATTAAGAATATGCTCTACCAACTAAAACTTCTATCGTAATAATGTAGTGATTATTGTAGTGTATTTTTATTAACGTTATCAAATTTGACACAAACAGGTCAAGTTGTCCGAAAAACATTTCCTTTTCTAAGAGAGCAAGAAAATTATATTAAGCGTATTTTATCCTAGCGAAGCGAGAAAGCCAACTCTGAAGATTGCCTATTAAATCGTTTATAAAACGACAAAATTAATGCAATCGGCCCAAGTGAGCTGAGATGGGACATCGTTCGAGGCGGTCGTGATCCGAATGTCAAATGAACTAGAGTAGCACCCTCAGTCTAACCCTTGGGCTTAACTGCCGAGCGCTCAGTCTCTATTTACATACATCAGTTTCGTATCAAACGTTGGAACCAAATTCTAATCATGTAATTGACCGAATGTAAATTACAGTTCCCTTTCTAGTAACATACGTTATTACTTTTTAAAGTCCGTAAAACAATGTTACAGAATTGTCAAGTAGAATTAAATTAAACCGGGGATAGGTCTATGTTTACGTCTACTTTCCATACCATTTTGACTGTTTGGAATAAATAATTTCAATTATTAAAACTCCAGTCATATATAATTACCTCAATAAAAAATTACAACAACTTACATTGCAAATACACCTCTTATATGTTACGCTACTTACAAAGATAAAAAATATTCAGAATTGAAAATTGATTGCAAAATTTTCCTTTCCAGATTTTTCGAGTCGATGGTGTGTCGGAATGAACGAAGAATTAAAACTTCCAAACGTGAAATAAATTGATTGGTGTGCTAGGAGTCCGGCGGGTGCCAATCTCGACGTCCGATTGGTAATAGCGCATGCTAAACTTATTAGCCAAACGGAAAATGGCATTAGCAGACGTGCATGCGCCCGTCGACCCGTAGAACCCGTATGTCAAAGTTGACACAGCCGTACGTAAATGATTGTTGCAACCAATCAAACGCTCGCTAAATTGAAGCGACTCAGCTCGCAGGGACCTAATGAAAGTGTTAAACCGATTTGTCAAGCTCAATAAAAATACGTATCGAGAAAAATACAGGGAGTGGAATTTTAATTCGCAGAGATAACCTCTGTCGACATCTAGTTGAAATGGCCGTTTTGAAAATGTTAAAACAATTTATCCTAGGTAATCCCGGAGTGTCAGATGATAATAAGAGTGACAATTAAAGCGGGCTGGGCAGTTGCGGTTAATTCTGCAGCGCAGTAGCGGCCGATTGTGACAGGAACTAAACCCTGCTGGCACTAGTAAACCCATCAGGTGCGAGCCGTCCGAATCTAATTTTGTCTACAAAATAAACATTTACCAAATGTTTAACGTTAAATAAAAGGACATTTTTATTAATTCCATTTTGATGTGTCTCATACTGAATGACTACAATACCTTGTATAATAAAGTCATCACGAAACAAGAATAGCATTAAACAATTTTTTACCTTTTTAAATTGTTGCATTTGTAATTACAATAGAGCGGTGATTGCAGGAAGCAAACACATTTTTTTTAACTAAACAAAGCCGTTATTTCTGAAGCCATTAGCTAAGAAAACAAACTGTACTTCCATTAAAATGTAACGATCTATATCACAGCTGGACGAATGCAATTATCCGCATTCAGTAAACGTAGACATTGACGAAGTTGCACAAAGAGACCATTTCACAAGTTATACCGCCGTCGCCGGCGTGATGGCAGCTATCAGAGCGCAACTGGTGATGCGGTAAATCCTATGAGTACACTTCACAACTATCTCTTTTTATTAAGAAACCCTTACGACGAGTTTACGATCGTGCGAGTTTATTCTCTCGTAGGTGAAAATCTAACAGTCCTTCACGAAGTCGAAGAAATATATGAGATGTTAAACATAATAGTAGTGGTCTTTGCTGCTTATAATCTTCTTAGAGGATAAGTAGAATTGTTCATTTGTTCTAATATTGTTCGAGTAGTACCTGAAGCTGATGGTAGTGGTCTAAGCAGGGGATCTTGGCCACACAATTCCCTGTGGAGATTACGGTTGAGAGAGAAAAGTAAGACGATTAATCCCACAGGGTAGGAGCCGGAGAATTTATTATAAAACGGTTTCATTCCAGGCTTTAAAGTGCACCGGTGTATTCTGAATGTTATCGATGCGGTCGGCTGGCGAAGATATTTATTACGTAGTTGCCTCGTTTATTACTCGTTATATTTTAAAATTGCTTTGTTTATTAGATTTATGCAAAGTTGCTAACATCATTTGTTCTGAGGCCGTACAATTTGAATTTTATTAATTTATACTACGACCTCGTAGTCTAGAAATGAGAGTATCTGTTACGCCTTGAGCTCTGAATTTGATTCACAATCCTTCAAATATTTGCGTCTCGTAATTTACATGTTTTGGAGTTTCTTCTGATCTCGATATGTTGATGAACATATCTTGTTTCACAATGTTAACTGTAAAAATCGTTTACACTTGAGACATGAGTCAATAGAATATTTCGTAGGTATCAGCTACGAAATCCTATTAAGATATCGCGTGTCTGAATGGATTAGGCTATGCTGTTTAAATAGCCGTTCGTAAAAGGTTATTATGCTATCGATTGTAGGCATTTTGTTTGCGAATGTATACAAAATGTCAGTATACCCACCTGCGTAAATGCCAGTTCATAAAACAAGACCGGTGAGGGTATGCGATAGTAATATCAACGTACTTCTCGGTATTGCCAACAATATGTCATATTAAAATGTAAGTCGGCGAGCATTTTCCTCTGAGATTATTTTCCTTTCGTAAAAGGATTTTTATAGATTTATACGTCATATTTCAGATTGTCAATCTCGGATAAATAAATGGATTATCATAAAATTTTACAATAAAAGAAGTTGCAAATTTTAATGTTTTATATCCATGAAATGGTGACGCTATTTCTGTCATTAGTAATATCAAGCTTATTAAGTAAAATTAAGTATTATTAATGTTATAAATGCGAAAGTTTAGATGGATAGATTGGTGGATATTTGTTAGAATTTACAACGGATTAACGGCGGATTGAATCTTGATGAAATTTGGCATAGATATAGAACATTGTATAGAAGAACACAGAGGCTACTAATTATTATTTTAATTCCATGTGAACAAAGTCGCGGACGACAGCTAGTATAATAAATATCTAATAATTTCCAAACAACAACATAAAATAGAAAACCTTTTCATGATACCATGTTTAAAGTAAATTATTATGAAAACGTAAAACAAAAACACATTTAAAGGGAGGGACTCAATTCGAATGCGAATTCATTTTCTGTACAGTCGGCATGACATTCTAATTTAATCCTATATGTCACTGTCAAATTAGAGACACTAAACCATAGGCATATCAGCCGCAGTGACATTTCTAAACATGAGGGGAACAAATGGATCTGACATTTAGTAAGTATTTAAACGACCTTGGCTCTAATGTTGAGTAAGCAAAAGGGTTGTTTCTTCAATTACATAAAGCCGAACGCTTTATCCGAAATGTTAATTGTTTTTACAATGTACACAGCTTTATTGAATTAATTTATTAAAGCGTGCCAAGTTCTTTCATAAAATGTACCTGTCTAAAGATAATGAAATTAAATATCAAATTCATAGGTGTTAACAACACGAAATTGTTTAACTACCTGAGAGTGTTCGAGAAATTATATCAGACAATATTGACGTTACAACTTAGGGACAGCTTGATGACATCTCAGTAGGGGAAAATAAAATAACAATCCATCAAAGACAAGATAAATTACATGTATTAATTACAACAATTTATAAATTTCCAGAGTATGAAACGAAGAAACACGTAGAAGTACTGGAGGAGTGACGTCACTACTGACGGTGTAAATAATTGCTCTGTCGAACACACCTGCCGTTGAAAGAAAATTAAGCGAAACGCAATTTGACTGAGTGATAAAGCACCCTGGGCGCTGGATCAGTTTAATGAGGAGTTACGAACGAAAAATTGTTCTTGATTAATTTATAATCTCATTTTCATTATTAGCGTCTGCCATTAATTGTCGGGTAAT
>DVQH01000671.1:0-19718 GCA_018231625.1 Papilio phestus | reverse complement strand
AATGGTTTCCATACGATGAAAAGCCTCAAGAGGGCTTCCAAGAAGCACCACTAGCTTATGATGCCATATGGGCAATCGCCTACGCTCTCAACAATTCCATCGAGTCTCTCTCGGCCAAAGGACTCTCGTTAGATGACTTTGACTATGAGAACAAAGAAATTTCCGACATCATCAAGGAAGAATTGCAACAAGTAAAGTTTCCTGGTGTGTCAGGTAGAGTGGCGGAGTTGAACAAATGCAGCTTTGATAGAAAACTCTTGGCTTGATAGGTCACGTCGCTTTCAACGATATCGGTGATCGAATTACATGGACACAGATCGAGCAAATGGTCAATGGTCAATATGGAGTAGTTGGTTACTTCGACACTAACACCAATAATTTCACATGGAGTGATAAGGTTGAGATACAGTGGTACCAGAACCGACCTCCTAAAGACCGCATCCAGATAGTGCCTACCCTAATGACCGTCAATCGTGCCCTCTTTGCTTCACTTAGTGTGGTCAGCATTATCGGAATTATCTTTTCTTTGGCACTGCTTTGTTTTAATTTTCGTTTCCGCAATAATCGGTAAGACTTTGGTAACTTAGTAATACACTCTGTTCTAGACGTTTTCTATCCACTATTCAGGTACATTCAAATGTCTAATCCTTCATCGAACAATATCATGCTGATTGGATCAATCCTTTGCTTGTTCTCAGTCCAATTGTTTGGACTAAATGGAAAAGACTTTGGCACCGAATACTTCGAGCTCATATGCAACGTAAGTGAACCTAACATGCCTTGTTCATTTTCCAACATCGTCTTTTTAACTTGTTTTATTTAGTCACGTGCAATCTTCCTCTCCATTGGCTTCTCTTTTTTCTTTGGTGCCATGTTTGCCAAAACTTGGATCTGCCACGTTCTTCATACTCAAAACAAGCGAAAAGTTGACACTCAAGCACTAGGTTATTCACTAACATTTGTTCTTTGCTAGGTAAACAACAATCAAATATACTTGATTGTATCCATCTTTTGCTTGTTGGACATGATCATTCTCATCATATGGTACTTCAAAGATCCCATGTCCAGGGAAATAGCGAATTTTCCTTTAGAAAATTCTGAATTAGACGAAAATGTCAAAGTAAGTCACAAGCCAGTATATATTTGATTGCTGATTAATTTGTCTACTACATGTCTATTGCAGTTGCAGCCACAACAGGAGCACTGCAAAGCAAGTCTCATCTGGTACGGCTGTTTCTATGGATACAAAGGACTGGTGCTCCTCTTTGGTCTCTTTCTCTCCTACGAAACGAGAAGTGTCAAAATGAAGCAACTCAACGACTCACGTCTGGTTGGCATGAGCATCTACAACGTTGTGGTATGTCACCACTGTGGCTCACAAGAACTCTAACCACTTACCACACTTGGTTGCAGATATTGTGCTTAATTACCGGACCTGTTTCATTGGTGATAGATGATCAAGTCAATTCGCATTTTGCATTCATCGGTCTCACCATCATTTTTTGCTGTATACTATCGATGGCGCTCATTTTTATACCCAAAATTCTCGAAATCGTTCAGCATCAACAAAATCTAAGTAAATAACTCTTTTAGTTGGAAGTTGAAAGCTTTATTTTACAATCTAATTTTAGATTCCGGTTTAAATGGAACCTTTCATGAAACCATGTCTACCAAGGAGGAGGAAGAGAGATTCATCAGACTTAACTCAGAAAACGAAGAACTGAAACTTAAAATTGCAGAGAAGGAGAGACAGATTGACGAAGTGAAGAAGAAGATTGAACACCTCACCAAGGAGCAAATGGACCGCAAAAGACAGGAAGAGAAGGAAAAAGCAGGAAGCACCCCACAAGTCCAACAACAACAAAAGGGTATCCTCAAAAAGGCGGTTCGCATACAAGAGCCCAACGAGACATCGGTGGAGCTCGCCCTTAAGCCACTGCCCATGAGTGAACTCGGTGACTCGACCAGTGATTCAGGTTTCGCCTCCACCAAGGTGTCCAAGCCATCAGACACCGAGTTCAGTGAGTCTTATCTTTGACCACGCACACCTTCATTCATATCTCATTAGCTACTACTCTTTTTACCATGCAATAAACTATCATTAATGTTACCTTTATCTGGTTTGGTATCACTTATTAGATCAAAGTTTTCAACTATGGAATTTATTCAACAACTAGATAGAGTGTAAAAATTTCTACCTAAGAAAGAATGAGATTTGTTCGTAACCACCGAGAAAGATGGCTCCACCGACCGAAATCCATACAACTCGCGGTATAGCTCCTGCAAACAAACTAATTCGCTGGTTAAGCCTACGCTTTAAGCATGTCATGTTGGGACTGCATTTACCCAGTCAATCCACTGTGTCTGAAGATCGAGCTAATAGTTTTGGCATAGTTAACCGGCATTGTGGTTTCATTCGAAATGTTCTTAAAATCTTGAAGCATGATCTGTGTTTTGGCAACATCAAGCGGAGTGGTGAGGAATGCAGAGATTCCCCCAGCCAAAGAACCGCACAGCATTGATTGATACGGCAGCACTAGAGTACCTTGGTGTTGTGACCACGTCATCTTGAACCACTCCCACAGTGGAAACTGGATCATCGAGAAAGGAATCTCGCGCATGATAGTGCTCGTGTAGCCGCGATACAAACCATGCACTCCAGCATGTTGTATCGTTTGGCTCAGTACGGTGAGACTAGATTTGCCATAAGCCTGGGCACGTTGCTTCACCACTTCAACCGGAACTCGTATCAAACACGCAACCTAAAATTAACCAAAAAACTTCTTACAACACTGCTAACAATCCTTACTCTCACCATACAGATTCACCCAAAGAAGCTGCTAGCATGAATCTTAAGCTACTGTGATTCTCCATATAAGGCTGTGCAGCATGTTTCACCGATTCATAAGTAAAGAAAAACAATGCAGCTAAAATCAAGTGTTAAATAAGGGAAAGAATCATTAAATAAAGATACCAACCTCCGGGAGCAGAACCTGAAATCGTTGATCCGATTCCAAGATAAATGCGCGAGAAACCACCAGACTTCCAAAAGCCGTTGGGACTTTGTAGCCGAGTCTTGATAGTGTCGATGGGAAATAAAGTAATGTCCACTGCCAGACCAGCACCAGCCCCTGCCTGAAAGCAGATAGTGAGGCAAATAGTGCCCCTGCTTCTCAAAAGACTAGCTCACCATCAATGCCATCCAGTGGGAATCTTGGTTACTCGTTCTACCTCGGTCCGACATGGCATTCTGATTCTGATTGATTGATCGAGACAACAATGTTTGAGCAAATATCAAAATGATGATCAGTGATCAGTGATGCGATACCATGTGGAGAAGGGAGCACGTGTCGAGTGTATCAACATGTGGAAATAGCGTGGTGTTGGTGTAGTGCGCGTCTGCTTGGGTTGATGTGGACGCAACGCATCGCTGTCCTAGCAAAACTCTTCTGTGCATGTGATGCGCTCTCTCTCTCCCTCTCTTTCCCTCTCTCCTCTCTGTTTGTGTGTGTATGTGATATAATGTGGATTGTGCGGCATCGAGTCCCAGTTTGACTCGAGTTTTCTCCCCTTACCTCCCATTGACCTCTCTCAACGTCGCCACAGTTGGCTATTCAAATCTCAACTTATCAAGTATTGCCACTCTTTATCATCATCATTCTTGTCGATGATGAGTTAGACCAGTGTTTTTGTTAGGTTCAAATATTAAATTATTAATAGTTTTTTTATTATTTCACGCACTCCAACTCGAGTTTCTGAATTATTGTAATTGTATAATTAATTTTTGTTTAAATGTTTTCGTTTGGTTAAATGTTTGTTTTTTGCAGAATTAAAATTGTGCAATTCATAAGCTTCTCAAAGCATTTTGATGTCGTTTGACACTTTTGTTCACCTTTTTGCCGGCGGGTAAGCTTTAAATTTGCAAAGTGCAAAGTATCAACAGTGGAAAACTTTTCTCTAGACTTGGAGGCACACTTGGGGCAGTGGCCACTTGTCCACTGGAAGTAGTGAAAACTCGTCTTCAATCATCCTTCGCATCATTTGAAATTCAACAAAACAAAGCATTGCCAAGCCCGAGTGTTATAGTTCATGAGGCGGGCAAATCGAAAGGCCTGACCATATGGAGTTGTATTCGACATATTATCGACACCGAGGGACCAAAGGCTCTCTTCAAAGGACTAGGTCCCAACATAATTGGCGTGGCGCCATCGCGGTAAGTGTCATCACACAGCCAAATTGCATCACACCTCGTCATGCACTGGTTCGATGTTACTATTTTAGAGCGATTTACTTCTGTACCTACTCGCAAGTGAAGTTACTTTGCAATCAAAAGATGACACCCGACACTCCTTATGTGCACATGGTGGCAGCGGCCAGTGCTGGATTTGTTTCTTGCACCATGACCAATCCAGTGTGGTTCATCAAAACGCGCATGCAACTTGACCAGAGGTGAGCCGGGAGCGATGCCGATGGTGAGTTGTGAGGCACATCTGTACTTAAAACACATTATACTTGCAGTCTCTTCGGAATGAACGCGTGGGACTGCATTAAGAATATCTATAGGAGCAATGGAGTGATGGGATTCTACAAGGGAATCACTGCGAGCTACTTTGGCATTAGTGAGACAATCATACACTTTGTGATCTACGAGTTCATCAAGTCTAAGTTGGTGGAGATCCAAGCCAAGTCTCCCGACTTTGACTCTACCACCGAACCGAAGCTAGGCTTTTTTCAATACATGGCTGCGGCGGCCACTTCGAAATCATTTGCCTCGATTATTGCTTACCCTCATGGTAAGACTTGTTGATTGGCCGCCTTGCACCCACTCTCACTCTCTACCATTGTTCACACTTGACTCTTTAGAGGTTGCTCGTACGCGACTCCGCGAGGAAGGTGATAAATATCGACGTTTCTTTCAAACCATCTTACTTGTCTATCAAGAAGAGGGATTACGCAATGGTCTTTATCGGGGACTATGCACCCAGCTAATCCGTAATCAGTGCCACTCAATGAACCTCACCACTTGGTTTAACTTTGCTTTCTCTCCTCTCTTGGACAGGTCAAATTCCAAACACTGCGATTATGATGGGCACTTATGAGGTTGTGGTATACTTTATGAAGAATTTGCCGGTTTCGTTCCGTAACGGTTCTACACTGCTCTAGTCCATACTCTTCACGAGAGGTCACCTCCACCATTCTTGTACATAGCTAAATCAGTGCCTTTTTTTCTTATCTTGATGTTTTGCAAACGCCACTATCGCGCGAGTTGAGGATAGCTACATTTTGCTGACTTACTTCTTCTTTCTTTCACTACGACATTGCCTTATTGTTTTTCTCCATTAACTTTTTGAATCATCTCAAAACAATTTTTACCTCATCTCAGTTTCGCACCGCTACCACCGTGACTTTTTCATGTTTTAGATTTTTTAATGATACAAACGAGTTGCAAGCGCAATTTATAAATGACACAACTTTTTATAAACTCCAAAGGCTAAAAATAAAACAACTCCTTGTGATGTGTTAGCGATGATGAAGAGATATTCCATAATGCTAATGATGGTGGTGAAGTGTGATGGCACCAAGGAACTGAAGAGTGCCAACAGCCAGGTGAAGCCGAGTGGTCCGCTCAGTCGTACGTAGATCAGTGTTTGGTTGAGGGAGAAGTTGGAGGAAGTTTCGCTCTCACTGCTGATAATCGAGATGGTTGAGGTTTGACTTGAGCCCGACGACATGCGTGTCACTTTGCGGAGGCTGGAGAAACTCTTAATCTCGCTTCGAATATTGAACACGATGCGAACGTAGAGGGTGAGGTTGTAGAGTACGGTGAGGGTGACCGGCACGATGAAGTAGAGAAGCATGGCACGTCGACGACGCATCCAACACACGGTGGATGGGTACACAGGGCCATAGCTCGCTTTGATGCACTCTATGTTCAACATGTCACCCAGGTTGCCAATCGAGATGACCAACAATGGCATCGAGTACGCTATCAGTCCGTACGTGTTGCGCTTCTGCGCACTGCTTCCCCGAGAGGTTTTGCTTTGGGTAAAGACTTGGTGCATATCGTACGCGATAACACTACACCCGTATCATACAATTAGTATATACTTCAAATAATCAGCAACTCAACGTCATACCTTGACCATGAAATGGTGGCGAGGATGAAAAAATGGAACATGACCGCTGTGACTCGACACTCGTGAATGAACTGATTGGCTAGAAAACTGATCTGCATGATTGCGAGGCAAGCCGCGAGGTTGATCGAGTTGAACCCATTGACGGTGGCTCGTATCTTCGTGTTGCGAAGAAATGTAACAAGCACCAAGGTGAGCAAGAAGATGGAGATCAGCATGAGAATGGTGGAAAGAAGAGATTGGATCTTCTCGTTGAGGGTACCTTCGAACCATCTCGGTTGTGGCATGCACACGAACACACTTTGGTTGTCAGTCAGTTCGTAATGCTCGAAGTGATGCTTTCCCGCGTAGAGCTCTCTTCCGTTGCGAAACTCATACTCAGAGTGATTGAGCATGATGCGTGGACAATCATCGTCGATTAAGGTTTTCTCGCACACCACTGCGTTGGAGGAAATGTTGATATGGTTAGGCTCGTTGAGGTTTTCCACGTAGAGCACACTGCCCATGTACTCGCCCGGGTAATAAATTCGACCTGTTTGGTTCACATAGAGGCATGTTAAATTGTTCTGGCATGTTTCTATGGCAAAGTCCGAGTTCCAATACCAGATTGGCATGTCTGTTTCTTTAAGACAAAAATTTTTAATCTCTGCCACAATAGTGTGGATTGCAATTGCAGTGACGGTGATGTCAAGAAAATTATAGGTTTGTCGTTTTTCCACCACTTTCTGACTCAGCACTCGCAAGATATCATCGTTCTTGTGATCATTGCTGTCCATCATGAGAAAATTTACTGCAAAACTGTCGTCTTTGATGTACTCCAACGTAACATTAATCAATCGGTTAATGTCGATTTCCCAGTGAGTTGAAAACTGATTACAAAAATCTTTTATTAAACTACCTTGATTGATTATAATCCACTGTTGGTTGATCGCACTACTTGTTTGCAATTCTAGTGTTACATTAACAAATTTACTCTGTGCATCGAGGAATTTGATGAATGGTTTTGAATCACTATCGTTACCGACACATTTGAGATCTTTAATTTCGTAGTTTTCGCGGCAGTAAAGCTGTCGACATTGTTGGTTGAAGGGGTCCCAAATCTGATTGGAATGACATCGTTCGTTGTGCAAACGAGACGAGTAGAGATTGCGAGGTATGCCATCTAGACCAAGGTTGATGAGCACTGCGAATGAGGATGGCATGCTAGTTAAAGGGTGAGCGTTCAAGTGGTAGTCACTGCGCTGCAGTAGTTTGTTCAAGCCTGAGCTCGAACTGCTCATGTTCGCATGCTCGACATCTTGCTTGAAGGGTTGAGTATTGGCTAGGGATGGGGTGGTTAGTGCTACTGCAGTGATGAATAGCACAATGCAGTGGTGACCTAAGTTCACGAGTGAACGCCACTGCCAGATCAGTCTGTAATGATACGCTCGAAAGCCACTGTAGAGATGGTATTGGCTCGACTCAGCCATCATTATCACATTACGCTAATAGCATTGCCTAATTATATACTCCTTCAAATCAATTCACCAACACGATGGTCACACTAGGTGTCAATTTTTATTTACACACAAACAAATTAAATCGCAACAAGTTTCAATGCCTTGAAATTAATTGCAATCTCTCCCCATTTTATTTAAAATGATTAGAGTATTAAAGTTAATTGCATTTTTTGATAAGTGACGCGCCGATTGTCTTGTCAATGTTCTTTGGCCAATAAGCTTGCTTCTCTCTGCTGATACTGGCTTCTGAGCTGAGTCGACTGTCACCAACTGAGAGAAAAGGTTTGCAGTGTTCTAAACCTCATCACTGATCAGTGATCAGTTGGTTGAATGGGAGACGAGACCACCGTTGCGAGTGGGCAACGTATACTGTATACAGTGCAGCCACCAGGTGGGCACATTGATAGGCTCCTACATGTATACTTCGGTGTCAACTCACTACTGATGTTTCTTAGTCTCACTGCTTGTCACTTGTTCCAGCTTCGCTAGGTTCATTTGCGTTATCTGGTCATCTGGCTTCAACTTCAACGCTTTCAAATAGCACTCTTTGGCCAAGTCGTACTTGCCATTCAAGTGATAGATGGCACCAAGATTTGAGTAACTGATTAAATCATTTGGTCGTAAATTTCTTGCAAGTTCATAAAATTTTTCAGCTTCTTCATTTTTACGTAGCTGTAGGAATTTTAAAATCTTAAAATTGATTTATATAGCAAAAAAACAATTATTTTACCTCTCTCAAGATGTTAGCTAGATTCATCACAATTTGAACACTTTTTGGGGATATCTTAAATGCTGTTTGATACAATTTGAGTGCTTTCTGACGATCACCCGAGTTATATAAAAATTGAGCTGTAATGGAAAAAGTAAATTAAACGTGAGCCATCAAAGTGTGAGCTCACCATAGTGATGATGAATGGTGGTATCGTTAGAACTAATGACTAGTGCTTTTTGGTAAATACTCTCGGCCTCAGCAGTTCGATTCAATTTGACCAGAAGCTTAGCGTAGGTGAGATGTGCCGGTACGTGGTCACGTTTCACCTTGAGAGACTTGATGAACCACTTCTCAGCTTCGACCAACTGATTTCTTTTGTAATAAACCTCTCCAATCACATTGAACAGTGATTGTGCTGGATAGTAGGGAGGCATTCGAGATACGGCTTCTGTGTAGATTTTCAACGCTTTCTCGTAGTTCTCCTCCTCACTGTAGATTTTCCCAAGATTGTACAAGGCCGATATTTTGGTGGTCTCATGAACTCTCACATCTTTAAGTCCCTCACTGCTGAGCTCAGCGCAGTGCCGGTAAACACTTTTGGCTTGCTCTTTTTGACCGAGCTGTGAGAGTACGATTCCCATGTTGAGATGAGCCATTGCAAGTCGAGGACGGAAACGTATTGCTTGCTTATAGCAGTCAAAAGCTTCTTCAAGTCTCTTTTGTTCTTGTAAAAGCAATCCTCTGCAAAGAGAACAAATTAAATTGTATGACAAACTGATGAACTTTCTTACAGGTTGTAGTGCACGTCAGCCATATTGAAGCGATAGGACAGTGCTTTTCGGTAAGCCATTTCGGCTTCTCCTTTTTTTCCTTGCATACTGAGTATGTTGGCTAGATTGCCGTAAGCTGTGTACGAAGAAAACTAACAGTAAGAATCTTGAAAGTGGTTCGAACTGAAAAGCAAACCTTTAGGAGGGTTGATCGCAATACCAGCTCGATACAAATTCTCCTCGGTAAGCCAGTCCACATTGCGTAGTAGTGTACGCAGCGAGAATGAGAGAATGAGAACTGTGGCACTGAAATAGATAAGTGGACGAACGAAGCGACTTGAGAGTAACAGTAACGACTCGATACAGATCGCTAAGAATAGGCAATAGCCAAAACTTGGAATGTAGAGAATCCTCTCAGCCACGACAAAGCCCACGTAGAAGAAAAGATTGGTGGCAGGCAAGAAGGGTATCACCATGAGTGCCATTGACAATGCAAGGCAATCTACTCGACTAAACACAGATGAAGACGGTGATTCAGCTCGAGGTTGCATCAAAGCAATCTTTGTTGGAGGTGTCTTGAAGCGCTCAGTAATATGATTATTGTTGATTGTGGAAGCATCGTTGTTGTTGGCGTCAACTATATTATTCTCGTACGAGAAAGGCTCAGAATTCGAATGATTATAGTTTATAGTAGAACTGTTGTTATTTAGATCTTCTGGAATATGTTTCCAATGGTGTCTTCTATTCCAAGTCTCTTTACTAAGTTTATGATCACACTTGTAGCATTGTTTGGACATTTTTGTATCGGAATACGTGCTTGTTAAAAGTGTTTTTGATTGAAAACAGTAAAAGTTAAATATTCGTCTTGATAGCTCAAGAATGAAAGCGTAAAAAGAGAGAGTGTATAGGTTGCGAATATCAAATAGTGAGGAGATGAGAGGAATAGCTTTCATAGACCAATCAAAGCTGAGCCACCGAGGGTAGATGAGAAGCCACAAATTGAATGAAGGCAAAAAAATAAAGGTCAAAGTGCGATTGATCACAGAAGAACTCTCGCTGGCAGGGTTGTCCGCAGGCGCAAAAGAGGGCCGTGAATTCATGACTAACAAGCGCAGTGCCACCAAACCCAAAAGAGTGAGTGTCACGTAGAGAAGACCTTTGCGCAAGTGACCATGGTGCGGCTGATAGATCAAAGATCAATCAAGATCAAGCTGAGCATCAAGACATTTCCACCAACCTCAGTCAACACTCGTCGATAGCTGCGCCACGAGAAAGGAAAGAAGCGATGTATCACGAAGAGATGGTAGAAGAGACACACAGCCAGACAGGTGACCCCGTGCTCTTTGGTCAACATCGAGAAGGCTGCTAGGCAGAGCGAGGCGTAGAGATACTTGTTGGCAGTGCGTGGCGAAGATCGCACAAACTTGGCGTACGACATCAACGCGAGCAGATAGAACAACGCCGCTCCCACATCGGCTCGGCCTACAATACTGGTCACCGACTCCACGTGAACCGGATGACTCGCAAACAGTAGCGCACTGAGAACTGTGATTCGCTTGCGATAGTTGAGCACTGAACCTACAAACATGGTGTAAAGCACGGTAACCGTCAAGTGCAACACAAGGTTCAACAAATGGTATCCAAAAGGATTTAAACCATGAAGCCAGTAGTTGAGGCGAAATGTTGCTACCGCTACCGGCCGATAGCTGCCATGGCTATTGCTCGAACCAAGCGGAGTTCCCCAGAAATCGTTCCACAGCAAGTTGGACCACGGTGTCGAAGACAGTATATCGGGATTCTTCTCAATAGCTCGACTAATGGATTAATGATAAGTCAAATGAATAGAAACAAAAGTATCATTCTAACCTGTCGTCGTAAGCAAATTCTCCGTGAAGACCATTGCAGTAGAGCAATGAAGCAAAAGCAGTGATGGCAAGGTAATGACGCAGAGTAATGCGCTCAGAGCGCACTGCTGCACCACCCCTGTTTCTGGTCCACATCACGCAGTCAAATCAGTAGTTATCATAAACAAAGCTAAACCTTGTGTCATTTGGATCAACCATTTGGAAGTGGCGCGAGAAAGAACTCGGATACCTCACAGTAAGTGGAATCATGTGTTCTCGGGTGAGTGACCGTTGGAAACGGCACAACACATAGCTGTTCCAGCAGCGAGAGGGATGCAGTGAGCGCCAAGCCCACTCGACCCCTCGCCGAATGGATCCATCGCGTTGCACGCCATCTGGTAAGGGAACGAATGCTGGTCGGTCCGAGTAGGCCATCCAGCTCTCTTATCGTCGCCATAGTCGCTTTAGAGTGTACATTTACCAATGCACACATCGCCATAGGTGTGGACTTTAGCGGCAAGAAAACAAAAAGAAAATTAGCACGTGCCGTGACGTGATCGCAATCAATCGCACTTCATTATTAAAATAAGTTTGCCTGATATGTATGGCTGGGTGGCTGACTAAAAATAAGTACGATATATATGTCCAAGCTTTATCATGCCCGCCTTGTTGATGGCTTGCGCTAAAGAACACATCTATTTTTTCTGATATGTAAACTTGTCCTCTAAAGTTCTGTATGCTTTACGCCAAATGAACGATGGATGAATGAGCTTGCATAAGGAACACGCCATATTAATACCTTAACCATTTGTTTAATAGCTTTATCTCACTATCTGTGGAGCAAACTATGTTTGCCATTTAGACTTGTTATCTCTCTGTGATTATCAACAAATATTGGTTTGTAGTATATTTTATTTACTGTTTTACTCAAAACACTAGATAATTACTAGGCCAAGGGTCTTCAAGTTTTGCAAAATAATGATTGATGATTAAAGATGAGTTTCTATCGATTATATGCATTTTATAGGATTATAATTGAAGAGAGTGCAACTCGGAGTTGCAAGCTGCTGGTATGGCTGACTATAGTCGTTCTTGTAATGAGCTGAGTAGCTACAACATTGATTGAGGCTGATTCAGACACTACTTTACTTAACAATGATTGCCCAATGATTATGTAAAGTCCAGACTCGCAAATGCAAGCATTGTCGGATGATTTGATCGCCGCCGGTACGAAGCTAAAAATAGTAGCCAGGAGACGAGTTGTCGGTGCACACAAGCTGGTTGGCCAGCCAAGAGATCTCTAGACCACCCAGTGTACATCTCGCCGACACACTCACCCGGGTACAACCACGATACAACTCGCTAACTCAATGCCACCGTGAATCAACTCGATGACTAACCAATCAGCTCCTTCAACTAACCCACTGTCTAGGGTTTTTTGTTTCTACCGATAAGAGATACAAAGTTTGTTTCTCTTTGTATCCCAAAATCGACAAGTCACCAAATGGATAGGCAAGAAGCGTGGCCTCGTTTCACAAGGAAGCGAAAGTTAATAAAATAAAACACACCACAAGAAACTGGAAATTACAAGTTGGTTACGGTAGCTAAGGCACATGTAGTTTGGCTTATCGCGCCACGGGGTCATCGAGTGCCATCCAGGACCAAGAGTTAGCACACTGTCACTGACCAGAGATGGCAGCACGCGCGGCAGGGTTGCAAGCTACTGTACACTATGTTGTGCTATGTTTGCAACGGTTGACAAGGGTGAGCAGTGCTCGAGACATCAACACTGGCTGCGGCTGGAGCCACTTCACCCCACTTCACTCCTCTCCACTCGAGCCGATCTCTTCAGAGTGCCTCCCTTGAAACCTCCCCCATCCCTGCACTATCTCTCGAAGCGTAGTTGGCGAGCAGGCGCATCGCAAGTTTCGTCATCACCACCCAGCTGCCAGTATATAATGACTGTTGACTAATGCCTTCCAACTCTAGTGATACTGTTACCAATCATCATTTGACTGTATTTGATTAATTGAAGAATCAACTGTGATCACTTTCTACTGTGTTATAACTTATAATATTGCTGGAATTGTCAACTTTTCTCTTCACCCATCACTCTTATATTACCGATTAATGTGAAGCAATGCGCAACACGCGTGACTACAACAACACAAAACAACCATCGTTTACGTTTGCAGGTTGTGGCTTTCTAGGCCTGTACCACGTAGGAGTGGCATCCTGTTTGCGTGAATATGCCCCCATCAACAAAGCAACTCGAATTGCTGGAGCCTCGGCAGGGGCTCTCGCTGCCATGGCCTTGGCATGTGATCTTCCCCTAGGTAATTTAGCTATTTCACAAATTCTTTTTTATATATTTAATATATTATTAGTTGTGGGATAGACTTTGACTCACATCTTAATCAAATGTTCTATTGTTTTCGATGATTATACTCCACACAAGTTTTGGGTACAAAAGCACATTTAGCTGTATAACACCTTGGTTGCTATCCGACAATACATTTCCTTAAACTTAATGAGAATTTGATGGGCCTTAACTTTTTTGAGCGTTACTGCTTAAGGGTCATTCAATCGCGCAATCAATGATTTCCAACCAATGGATTTTTTGTGTAAATATGTAGTCACAAGCTCAAACACATTAATTTTAGGTTTTTAACTTCTTGAAGTTTTATCTTTAGCAATAGTTTGATATCATTCTTTAGTTCGATTCGACTAACTTTGTAACTATGGCTTGAATTGGCAAATATTAGCACTCGGGCAAGCTCGAGTAGAAAGAGAGAGAGAGAGCAGCATTGTTAGATCTGCCAGGCGATCACTCGAAATCTAATCTAGCTCGGTAGAAGTCGAGTGCTCACGCGATGATAAACTCTTTTCTTGAAGGGATGCGGGTGGGAAGTGGTGCGAGTGAGAGCAGGCGATCGGGCGGGCTCAGTGGTGGCATGTCCTTATCACTGCTGACAGTGCCATGTGCGTTCTGGTGTTGCTCGCTTGACACAATCATCACTCGACCGGCTGGACTTTCGATTCAAGATAGTGTCGCGACACCACTGCCACCACACACCATAGGCAACCCTGGCCAAAGGGATTTTTCACTTTTGTTTATGTCCTACCGATAACGGCAAGCCAGCAATAGTTTCTCAAGGTTTGATAACGATATTGCCGGTCACATGATGCTTGCCAATTGGGCGTGTTTGTGTCTTGTGTTTGCTGTCCTTCAGTTTCGATAGTTTTCTCAGAGTGGATACAGAGCTTAAAACACTCTACAGGAGATTAAAATTAGATATAAAAATTAGCACAATTTGAGCCAAATAACAAAAAGATTGAAACTTGATTATAATGCTGACCTAGCTTGTAAGCTACAATTACTTGACTAACTCACACTATTTTTAAGGCGAAAGCACCAGCGAAATTCTTCAGGTGGCCATCAAAGCTCGTTCCCGAGCCCTAGGTCCGTTCCATCCCAGTTTTGACGTCAACAAGATAATCTACGATGGCCTTGTCAAAACGCTTCCCGATGACGCGCATATCAAAGCAAACGGAAGACTTTTCATCAGCGTCACGAGGATCAGTGATGGAAAGAATGTTATCATCAGCCAATTCAAATCGAAAGAGGAACTCATCAAGGTTTGTATCATGTGTTTTCACACTTTGGAGCATTTCCAATTTCAAACGCGATAACTACCGGTGTGGGCAGAGTTGCGTGTTTCTATTTGTTGTTATTCAACTGATAACTCGAACTAGTTTTGGCTATCGTTGCCTATCCTGTTGGTAATTGAAAAAGAAAAGGCTCACTTTATTTGGTGGCTCACGTCAGACGCGCGACATCAAGAAGTAGATGGGAGAGATCTCACGTGAGCAGATGCACACTTCACCAGTTGTGACAGGTCGATACTAGTCTATCCTAGGTACCGATGAGACAATAGCAACCGAAAGCGCCCAGTTATCGCCGTTTGGATCTGTTGTGCACTTGTACTCAACTAACTCTACTCACCACAGGCAATTCAGTGTTCGTGCTTCATTCCGATATGGTCTGGCTTGGTGCCGCCCAAATTCAACGGAATAGCTTACATCGATGGCGGTTGCAGCGACAACTTGCCCATTGTCGACGAGAACACTGTCACCATCTCTCCTTTCTCCGGCGAGTCCGACATCTGCCCACAAGATGACACTTACAACCTATTCCAATTCAACCTGGCCAACACCTCGATCGCTCTAACACCAGCCAACATCTATCGAATCACTCGCATCTTGTTTCCAGCCCATCCTGAAATATTAAGCAAAATGTGTCAGCAAGGTTTTGATGATGCGCTTCGTTACTTGCAACGAAACAGTACGTCTAGATTTGATTCTTAAAATTAGGATTGTACTAATTCGATTTGCCTTTTTATAATAGATAAGATATCCTGCACTCGTTGTCTTGCTATTCATTTCACTCTTGAAAAGGAAAACAATGATGACGTGTACGGTGAGAACAAGAAGAGCTCGAAGAAGCACGACAAACACTCACATCACGACAAGCATTCGTTGGAAAGCTGTCGTGATTGTGAATATCGTCGACAAATTGCGGTACTCGATTCACTACCGGAATCGGTTGTGCAAGGTATTGACTGTCTTATACCTGTTTATAATTCATACCCTTAACTTATTCATGTTTGATTTTGTGCAGCCATTCAAGAAGCATGTGATCAGGTGAACAAGGGCCTAATAAACTGGATCTTTCGTCACAGGCCCATGAAACTTCTTTCGATTCTAAGCATTCCTTACTTGTTGCCAATCGATATCACGATTGTGCTGTTGTGCAAGATCTATGAAAGATTGCCTGATATTAAGCGCGAGCTCAAGGATTCTCTCATGAGGCTGGTCTCATTTTTGCGATCATTACTGGTCAAAATGGATTCGCAGAGCTACTTCTCGTCTGCTAAGTTTAGTTGTCAGCTAGCAGTCAAAGAGTTCGACTACACTAGTGAAGAGAATCTCAAAATACCAAGCCGCAAACCAAGTTCGGCATCGACTCTACCTCGAAAGAAAAGTATTCAACACAAGGCATGCAGAGTGGAGAAAGCCAACAGTTTTTCTGGTAGAAAAAACTCCGAATTTAAGCCAATTCTTGGAAATGAGATCAAAAGTATTGATAATTTAGTCGATCTATCACAAAGTGCAGACTCGGAGAGATTACGCAAAACTTCATATGCAGGCCGAGAAGTGAACAAGAACAGCCGACCCTGCTATCGGCGGCGATCTATGGTTGAGATGGGCAACAAGGTGAACATGCCCCCAGAGCGAGTCATCTCTCAGCTCAACTTTGACTTTAAGTTAGACATGAAAGATTCCAAATCAGAGACTCAGCTCGACTCACCCGAAAGCCTAGCAAGCAGCAAATCGAGTTTGCATGCAGACAACAAAGTTCTTGACATCGATCTGAATCACATTGACCAGAACAATGCGATTGAGATTGCTAACAAGGCTCTTGACTGGGAGAAGGAGTTCCTCGAGAAATGCCAGCGGCTTGGTGACACCGAAGGCAACTTTGACAAAGTGTTCGAGATCACACGAAACCATGATGCTGTGATGGCCTACTACTATACCGACGAGAACAACAAGGTCAAGTTTACCGAATTGTTCAACATCACCGATGATGATCTAAAGAAGATGGAGACGGCCAAAGGCTCGATGACCGCTTACAAGGATAACGATGATGGCTTGGTGGAGACACCTCTGCCGATCGCTTCCAGGACACCAGTCTCATCAAGTCTTTCCTCTTCCCTCACTTCTCTCAACGAAACACCGATCAAACGGCAACGCAAAAAATCTACTCTTCTAGTTGACTGATGTTTTTTTTCCCTTTTTACATATTTTTTATTTAATGGACATTTACTCAGCAGGGCAACTCTTGGTTTGGGTTGTGTTGTTAGACTTTATTAGTTTTTGTCTTATCTTTTGACTGTTATATGTATAGTGAATATTCTATTCTTTGATATATATATTGTGTTTTGTAGAATGTTCCTTTTTGGTGATGATTAAAATTTCGACAGCTGAGTTACTAAGAGATTGTTTCGATGAGACTGTGTGGTGGTCTGGTGATGCATGTGGGACGGGGGTAACCAGACCCAGCTGGTGCTCGTGACTTCGTCCACACTTGGGCAACGCCCACTGTTAGTACGCAACCCTAGTTTAGCGCGGATGAGGGAGAGAGCAAGAGGCTAGTGGATTGTCAACCTCTCTACTTGAAGTAATCGGCAACACAATTATCCTTGACTCGATCAATTATTGCCGGCTTTTGCCGATGCCTGGCTGAACACATCAGCAGGCTCGTTAAGTGTGGCAGACTATGACTGATTGGCCGCTAGCTTCGTGCATATGTTTGATGTGCCGCTCACCCTGTCGATTGTCATCATCGATTGAGACCCCTTTGTTAGAGGGATGATCTGTGCGACGTGGAGCGACTTTGCCGACAAAGTCGGTCCTCCTGTTGCTCTCGTAGTCTTTGCCGCGAGTGTTTGTTTTGTCTGTTCAGCCCTCGCCGTGAGAGTGGTGACGACTAAGCTGGCAACCAGTGTCATATGTACGTACGCCACTCGACGTCGAGCCTGCCAGTCGACCAGTGCGCCACGATCAACCCAGACTGCCACCAGCAGGCATCGCGCGACGTTCACTAGACACCAGTCAAGCAGAGACATCCAGATCGATTGATTGGTGGTCAGAGGGTACTGTGAGGTGTTCATCACTGAATGCCGGTTCTGGCATGCCTTTTCGCGCCACTCGATCAGCTCGAGTTGACCTCCTCCAGCCAGTCAGCCAGTGTCAGCGCTCCCAACCTTCCGCGTGACAGCCCCTCCAGCTGCTCATCTTTCATAACATCTCATACCACGTTCAACAACCACCTCTAGTCAAGTTTCATTCAACCATCAGTTTTGTTTTTATTTTCAATCGGTCCAAATCAAGCCCGTCCAAGATGGATGCCAAAGCACGCAAGCCTGCAACGCTGGGATTCGAACAGACTTTGGTAAAACTACCATAAACACCGGTATGCTTTCTAACCAGCACCACTTGTAGATGTACGGTCAATACCGCGAAGATCTGGGTGAATTCGCAAGAGCACAAGCACAAAGGCTAAGCAGATATCACAAGCGAAAAGAACATCGCATTCTGACCAGCAAATATGTGCGACACTTGACAGGTTTGCTTTCATACATGACCTTTATTTATTATGTTATGCAACAAGTGTCTCGACCATCCAACTCAATTGTTTTAATTCACTTCAATTCAATTTGATAAGATTCATTTGAGGTTATTGGTATTATCTATATCTTATTACAAACATAGAACTATTAATGAGTCTAGTAGTTTGAAGGATTAGAACTGGCATGTAAGAGATGTAAGCTTGTTGGATTGACTTATCGCGCCAATTAGCCGACATAGAAGCACTTGCCGGCTTGTGCCACAGAGGTAGAGTGCAAGTGCGGTGGAGGGGCGCACCAGTTGGCGCCAGTCTCGGTGTTGGTTGCATTGGGCGCGAAATGCTCTGTCATCGACTCTGCCCCGATGACGGCTCTACTGCTATTTCCGACCGAGCAGGGATGGCCTGTCACCACCAACCATACCATCGGAGAGGACCAATTCTGATCGTACCGAGAGAGTCATTTTTTAGAGAAAGTCACTTGACACATCAATCGATCGCCGATAGCAAGATTTGATCAAGTGCAACTAGCTCTTATCATTGTCGCTACTCTACAAAGGGGCTTAGAAATCTTCCGACTACATCAGATCTGAAGGAATTTCAAAACATGCTAGTAGACAAATATAAAAAACCCAGCTTGGCAGTACGTTGATAAGGGATAACAATGGCACTCGAGCGCGCAGCCCTCCGGTGATGCGTTGACACCTTCAAGGTTTGTGGAGGGAGCGTGGTCGCCAGCTTGGCACACCACCAAGCACAGCTTTTGCCATGATCATGCTAGCCACCACTCCATCCATGACATGAATACCAGGGAGACACGTGATGTGTGGACCATCTTAGACTGTTGCACTAATTGTTCCAATTGAAGCATGCTTCTCGGTGGTATGGAAGTACACATTTGCCAAGATCGGCGAGGATTGGCTCTTTTTAGCCTTGTTGGGGATCCTCATGGCTTTCATTAGTTTTGTTATGGATTGTGAGTATTGCACGAGATGAATGTTTATTCTAGATAATCACTTCACTCCTATACAGTTTTCATTCATCAGTGCCAGAAATCGCGCTTGTGGCTCTATGACGAGCTTTTTGACTACAATATGCTGACGAAGTATATAGGATGGACATTGTTGCCATTTTTGCTGATAATCTTCGATGCTGGATTCGTGCATATAGTTGCGCCTCAGGTCAGCTCGACAATCAATTATGGTTTATATCTAAATTAATACATGCGCACTACAGGCCATTGGTTCTGGCATACCGGAAATGAAAACCATCCTCAGAGGTAGACTAGTCATGTGACTTTGTCTGTTTGCTAACTTATCTTTCTATGTGTTATACAGGAGTAATTCTCCACGAATACCTAACTTTTCGTACATTGATCGCCAAAATAATAGGTACATAAACCTAACAGGCCAAAATCAATGCTTAGACATGTTTCTTACCTGCTAGGTCTTACTTGCACCCTGGGCAGTGGTTTACCACTTGGAAAGGAAGGCCCGTAAGTGAGGTAGTCGATGGCACATTCACACTCACAGTCAACTTGTTTGCTTTCCTGGTTTTCCAGCTTTGT
>DVQH01000670.1:0-19727 GCA_018231625.1 Papilio phestus | reverse complement strand
ATATAATTAAGTTAAGATATACAATGTATAAATATACAAACATCTGGACAGTGTTGAATTCAATGACAAAGGAAACGAAGCGGGGAATCGTTAGATAAGCCGGTTATTCCACTCTGGCTCGGAGCGACTATGGTGCGGCACGTATGGCCCATCCTTACGGTACTCCGGACCTGTACCATGGCTATACTATGAATACATTATACCTGCTACATACATAGATGCGAGAGAAAATTATGAACAGGAACGATATACCTATTGTGCTTTTTTGTAATACTTGCACGAATTTAACTTTGATAGACACGGGTTTAATATTTGTAGAGGCCATGTTTCATCACAGAATGTGATTCATAGAATTTTAAAATCCTGTCAAGGTGACGACAAAAATTACAATATCAATGTTCACAAAATGCACGTACTCACAACACTTTGTATTTAAAAAGATAAACCTCAAAAGATGATAAAGAATTTTGATAGAGTGAGCACAGCAACAAAATGCTCGAAGCGGTATAAATAAAATTAACAGCATCCTCTCTAGTCGACAATTATAGCCAGAGCTGGAGGCCGGCCGATGCGGAAGTGCATAGCTCGTCGTTGCATTTAGCTATTCAGTCAGCGTCGCGATGCGGTATGAATAAAAAACCGTTGCATCGGCAACGTGCAGCTTCTATTATACAACAGGTTCACCTCGGACTAGCAACTATACAATCGTTCGATAAACTTGTCGGCCTCGTATCCTTACGGTTAGAGTTACTGACCGCTAGTACAGTGGTCCATATGAATTCACAGTTTTATTTACGAATTCATATTGCATATCCGGACAGAACTAGCATTACGGCCGTGACCTAGAAGTTACGTTTTCAATTTTACTCGATACTGGCATCTTACTCTCTTTGTGCACAAACACGCGTCTTGTCGGTCAGAAATACTTGACCTGCTTTATTCTGCTCTAGCTATTTCCGATTTTATAGTTTAATTTAATATCCGGGAAAAACCTTACGTAAAGAACGCCAAGGATTTGTAATCGTACTTATAAACAGCAATCGTGCAATGTAAATTAATAAATTTTGCATGTTACATGTATGACATAAAAAATGTAACAAGCGGACTTACTTTTAGATATTCTAATGTTACACGTGTTTGAATTCTTTAACATGTTGAAGGACTTTAAATATACATAGACTTACCAAGCGTATGCGTATTTTGATATGCGCAAATAATCCAAGTAAAATCGTTCAAAAAACATTCTTCAAAAAATAAAAATAATTCCTACCTGTTGTATATCTTATAACAGATCTTTCATATAAGTATTTGTTAACCAAAGTAAATTAGAGTAATGTATTAAAGTGAAGAAAAAACAATAAAAGTATTATACAAACCTATCAAACACATGTTCTAAATCATGCACAGTAAAATGATGGCGTCAAAAAAAAAGGAATGTGAACATTCTGCGCTATTATTACATTACAAACGGTGTAGTGCCCTTGATAACTACCCCACGTTTAATGGCACACAAGTGTCGTAACAAGTCCAATAGTTATTTACATGCAGCAGAATTAAAACTCTGCCCCATCCCTAGCGTTACCATTTAGAAGGGTTGAACCCTTTGTGAATTATTTTTTAAAGCTTATAGACGTCATGTACTGCTCGCGAGACAATAGCGTGGGCAAACACATACGTGCAGGACAGTATACGTTGATGTACTGTCTGCTATTCAATTTTAGATAAAAATCGGTAATCACATTGTACATACACATATAAACTCAACTAACAAAGTCTATCTTTAAGTCGTACTGTTTCTGTTATGTATAAAGTCAAATGTTATTTTTAAATCCAGTCCATCCCATCCTTACCGGAAAGATTATGCTCTCAACGATTTAAACTGTAGCAACACAGCAGTAAATTTATCTCAAAATAAATTTTATTACACAAGTTTTTTTACATTGAGTATCAATTTTATTCTGTTTGTGAAGCTACATTGTGATGAAATGGCAATAAATAAATTTTAATGCTATTCTGCCGGATCTTTGAAAAACAAAATTTAACATCTATGGTAACACGAATTACCATTTGGCACGGTTCTAGCTCATCTATATCGTTATTTTAGATATGTACTTACATCCTTATTGGTTACAGGTCCTTTATCTGCATTTAAAAGCAATAACTGTCTAAAATATTGGACACAATACTATTAGAATATTGGAACAGATCGGTATCTACCAGACGGCGGTAAGCACAAAGGTCGAGGTAGGAACGAGACGTTCCATCCACGTGTCAAGTTCGGTATTTGGAGTTAAATTATTTATAGAACTCGTTAAACAACAATTTGAGGTAAAATTGTTATTTTAATTGGCTTAGATTGTAACATCATAATAACGTCGGATCATTTAAGTTTAAAAAACAAATACATATAAAAAACATGATTTTTTTATTCATAAATAAATTTGATTGATTTTTAAATGGATACCCATTAGTTTATGGGCAATGAAAAAAAAAACTAATTAAAAGCAAGACAGGGGAGTTCTTACCATATTGTTCTGTAATACGGTAAAGCCATGCAACGACAGCTGTTGTATGAATGGACTTGCTAACCAGGAAAGTGCCCTAGCCACGCAAACTTCGTAATTAGTGAAATTACTTAACAGAGTGTTGTGATCTTATGAAATTACACCTTCGGAGGACGATCACATAAACAAAATTATCTTCTAGTAAAATTAACCAAGTTTTATTACTATAATATTTCGTTAAGAATTCTGTTATTAGAATATTTGGAAGAAATCCAATGTAAATGTGAACATTTGTGACATTACTAGCATAACGAGTAGTGCATGGCCCCGGCTGCGGTAGGGCCGACGGACTAGCGAGGGGGAGGGAAGGGCGCGCGGGGGTCGGTTATCGTTCAATAGTGACGTAACGCGTGTCGCAAGCTCGGAGTCTCGCTACGGGCCCTTCCAATGCTCCCTTTTTACGGTCACCGGCCGCTTTCTAATACCCATTGTACGTGTACGTACGCAGCGAGAGTTAAATCGTAAGCATGGTTCGACACTCGTGAGAACTAATCATTACTACTACATTTTAACTATGCATACTCACGTAGCCTCAGGTATGTGTGGTATTTTTATTTCATTTATTAAATTACAGTCTTGGATTCACTTACTCACATTAAAATTTCGGTTTTTCTAGCAAACTGAACTAAGTTCTAAAGAAGGAAAAGAGAAATATAACCAAACACTTCATATTGAATAGAAACTTTGATAAGAAGAAAAAATAAGAATTAATCTAAAGTGTAAATGTACTTTGATGAAATTCGTGTGTGCGTGTCCCAAATACACATAAAAATATTAGGCATATCTGCGTAGTTATTTCGTTTTGTGAGATTAAAGGACGTTGGCTTGTGTAATTGTCAAGGTTAATGTCAAGGAAACTCACAAACAGGCGGGGATTTCGTGCTTTTATCATAGTTAACGCAAACATATAGGCTCGAACAATTAGTGTATTCTCGTATTGACGTAATTCGCGAGTTATCATTAATAGTATGTGGCGTGAATTGCAGATAAACAAGAGTTGTGACGTTACACAAGATATCGTGACTTATTTTTTCATTTTTGGTAAGCGTTAGCTTGATGTTAGTTGCCAACTATTTCTTGAGATTTTTAAAGGTCTGCTTAATATGACAGTTAATTGTACACTAACATTAATGACGCAGTGTGGGTAATCACTTAAAATCAAGTGGAATTGACGTCAAACGACAACTTAGGTGTTGTTATAAATAACAAGGCACAAATACTGTATATCTAAGAAGTGATTGACGAACGTATGTTGCTATGTTAAAAGTATATGCAGCTACTAGCAACTGATAAGATTACAGGTTTTATAACATTGATCTACAGATCAATGATAATAGTAAGCGCAACTGACGTCAACCACCGAAAGAATTCAATCCTCGCAATTAAATGTGATATGGCATAACCATAAGGAACCGGTATAATAAAGCAACTGGTTTTAAAAAAAGAGACTTCAATTATTTATACATTGATGTCGATCTCTGCGTACGGTGATAATAGAGCGGTCCGTATTGGGTAGTTGTTGGGCACTAAGAGCGTCCGCGCGGCCTTGGCTGTGACGTAGCGCAGTGCTCGCGCCGGTGACGTAACTTGTGACGTCACGTTTGACGTGCAACTTTTTTCGCGGAAATACCATAGCGGCCGACGCTCTCGCTGCAACGACACACGATTACAGATGTATTATATTGTGATCATATTGGTGCTAGTCTGTGGCCATAGCCATAAATGCTATCATTTGCGATTTATAACTTTTCCTATTCCAAGATTGTTTTAATTTTGTAATTTTATCAGAGATTGCCTAAGCTTTTTATAAATTCATAAGGTAATCAAATAATAATTTAAACCGACTCGGTCGTCCTTCTAATTGCTCGGTCACTGACCAGACTTCCTTGAGACAAAAAAGCATACAAACTTATTCAACTATAAAACATTTTAATAAAGTTTTAATTACTCGTGTTTTTATCTAAAATGTCGGACTAATTAATTTTTCACAAAAAAGACGCCAAGGAGCCTTGCCGCTTTGTGTTTTAAAAAAGAATCTATCGAAACAATATACACAGGACTCGTGTATGTAAATATTATGGACTAATGTGTAATAAAATCTTGATTGAATTTGCTAAAAATTAGTTATTGAGATCATAACCTTGATTAGATTCTTAAGAAGAACGAGGTATTGATTCTAAAAAAGAGTGTAGACGGAGATAAATAATACCCGAATCGATCTGAACACGAAAATAAAACGAAACAGACGACAGCACGTGCAAAAACAAAAGCGACGGTTCACGCAAAAACTAGGGCAGGCTGCTTGACACAGCGCGCCGAATATACCTATAGACTTATGTAGGTGGCCCTTTAGACGTGGGCGGGTCCACTAACGCAACTCAAAGCTGAAGGGCGACCGCTTGCGACACAAGCCTTTCGAAACTAGTCGTGCCCTATGATTCTCGCAGTGTCGAATCAATTATCGATCCGCGAGCTTTAACATCGAAGAAGTTTAGGCCGCGTCTAACGATATAATGCAGGAAGCGAAGCTTTCGAATGCAGAGGTCATTGACAGAAGGGAGACGAGTGCAGCGAATGCACCGCCGCCAGTTCCGGTGCACCACGCGCCAGGTATAAATAGCGATCCGTTAGTGTCGACGACCGCAGCGCGCCGTCCACTAGCCCTCGACGACTCAAAACATCTGACCCAGTTGCTTTGATAGAAACAAGGGAAACAAAAATAAAAACCCGGCTCTGTGAAAATCGAAAAGTCGACAAAGCGCTGGGGGCGGGGGTTGAGAGAGCAAGCCGAGCGTTGGCCTAAAACGGAGCGATGCGGCTTTAAGGCGAAGGGTGAAAGGTGCGGGGGAGGACGCGGGTGAGGGCGATGAGGTAATAATGCATGCGCCCTTCGCATAGTACACCCGATAGAGGTGGATATGCGCGCGCGGCCCCTCGCTTCGTGCGTACGTGACGCGGCGCACGCCGAAGAGGGGTGTGCCTGGAGCCCGCATCCTAGCCTCCGTTTAGATGCACAATCCTCCGTCGAAGTCGAAGCGGCGTCTCTAAACCTAAATACAATGTATCGCAAACGAATGCTACACCGAGTTCTGACCGATGAACTCTGACCAAGTAAGAAAATGAATCTTATAAAAATACTACATAATAATATTGTAACCTTGGACATAAAAGTCCAAAAAAATTATTACGTCCGTTCAGTTTTCTGGATTAAAAAAAACTCTTCAAGTGACATAAATCCCGTAGTAATTAACTAATATACATTATTTTCATAATGTTACAATGGTTTATAGTGAGTTTCGATGTAGATAAAAACTTGTGTTTTAGTGCCGAGTCGCAAGGTCGGTGCATTGGAGAATTGCAAGCGAACTGCACGCAGTCGCGGCTCACGGCACGCGCCCGTCTGCTGTAAATAAATAACCGAGCCTCGTAAACTTGTCGAGCCAAACAAACGGCCAGCGAACAGGCGAACTAACACTATTTACTGGCCACAGCACGCTTACAAAGTCACACTTAATGCAACAATACTCACTGCTAACTTGTTAACAAATGCCCACGCTACGAACTAGGACATAAATCTAAGGCCAGTTACCTGAAAGTAGCAGCAGTAAATTTTCATTACATGTAACAAACTTGCTCTACAATTTTAAGTAATGAATTTAATATAATTTATCTTAAGATTTAATTGCAATAAAACATAATACTATAGAAAAAGTTGTGACTATATTTTTTTTTTCGATTCAATGGTAAGAATACATGAACAAATATTTATTATGCAGAAAATTTAACAGAGTTACAAGAGAAAGTGATTCCTTAATCACACACAAGCATAATAATAAGCGCACACATAATATACAATATATAACTTTAAAATGTCGTGTTTTTTTTTTTCACACTACCGCATTACTCCAGTCAGCCCGTGAACATGGCGCATGCAACTGTGCCGAAATATTGGAAGCTAAAACAATTCAATCGTGGTAAGAAACAATTCTGTTGGTCAGGTAAGAACACCTTTAAAGTAACTTCTACACATCTTAGTTTGATAAAATTGGATTCAAAATATGTTTAAAAATTAAACTAAAGCTTTCGGGATATACAAGTATAAGTGTGATGTATTATTTAACATAATAATATCGATAATCAGTTTATCACCATCCGCTATAGACAGTGGAATCTAAACAAAAAGTCAATAATAACGGAGTTGAACAAAGCGATGTAATTTAGCAGGAAAAAAAGTGGCAGAAATTACGGAAACTGTTTCGCTTTCATCGAACGGTACTTTATTTCCTACGAGTATTATTCAACGTTCATCAACTTGTTTAATTCAAACGATTTTAGGCATCTCTAAACTGCGTTACTCGAATATTTCTCGGATCGAAAATACACTTTACCTCTTCCTGTGAAATTAAACAATAAATTCAAAAATGTAGATATATAAAAAATCCCTATATACTACTTAAATGTTGACTAGTACATATGACCAGTAAAAAAAATCGATTTAATAACATTGAATGTTCTAATCGAAAGTTCAGAGCGTTAAAAGTGTAAGGTGCAAAATGACAGTGTAATTATTATAATTTCTGCATTTAATAAACACTCGATTAAAACCGCACGTAACGACAGATGCAGGCGCACGTAAAGGTCACAAATCATTAGGAGTTGGCTTCCTGCGGCTTGGAAGGCGAAGTCTAATGTGCGCAGACTAAACAAAGGTGCGAGGGACGCAGCTGATGTGCCGCTGTGACAGGTGATGGTGCAGCCGGCGTGCACCTGCCTCGGCACGCGCCGGTCACATTACACGCCATTCATTACCACAAACAATAATCTTTACCACAAAGAATCGATAAAACCTATACATAGGCATTCTATACTCGGTAGTATCCATATAACAAAACGGCTTCGAATGTCAGTAGCAAAAATTCATTTGAACACTCAGTTAGATAAAATAATCATTTTTTTGTCTTTAACTACGGTTAACAATACTTTTTATTTACTATAACAGACTTCTAAAAGAAGGAGGGTTTCAATAGATTGTTATATATAGTTACTAAATCTCAACCCCTAATTCGTAGCTCTTCAAACGATATTGATTTTGCAGAACAAAAATTTACTATTGTAGGCTATAGTAGGATAGTGTAGTATTTTCATCATTCGTCATTAAAATTAAATCTACCCTACATTCCACGCTCCATGTTCAAAATAGCATCTTTTTTTTTTAGAATCTAGTAAGCAACATTATCTGTCGCATTTAATATAAATGCTGTAAGCTATTACTCTAAACCAGCTGATTCGTATATCCAAGCTATTACGCAAGAAGAAACCATTCCTGGAATTATAGCAAACTAGAAAAACCAAGAGCGATGTCCCTTGAATAGCAATGCGGCATGCGTAGCCATCGCTTCATTGTAAATACAAAAAACTCTACTTGGTATGATTTTTAAGCGAATTCGCGATACTGCTGGAACGTTCCTATTACCGCTACCTTCGAGAATTAATTATTTATAATATTTTCTGGAAATACTGAACACATAAAGCCGGTTTTACCTTTACGTGTATTGACCGATCGCGTCAATAGAACGACTGTTTCCGGTGTTACGGAAACGAAAAAAAGACTTTATGTATTATATTACGGCCCACAGCTGGGCTCGAACCTTCTCTATCCGGAGACTGATATTTATATCCACATCTGTTTTCGGAATAAATATTTTTGTGTGTACTCTCTCGGTTTAGAATCTTTTACTTTTTAGTTAAATTCATCAAATAGTAAATAAATATTGCCGTGTAACATTTAATAGGAATAAAAATTGAAAAAAAAAGAACTGCCTTGGGATATGAACCGGTTGTAGTGTATAATGAATCCTCAAAATACTCAACCCACTCAAAATTGACTTAAATCAGATTTTTAAATCGCTTTTTATTCAATTTTTATAAAAAAAACATGTTATCGTTCTTGACCTTCAAACAAACGAAGGCGGCAACGGGGAACGAACTCGAACGGAATAAGTTGGGCGGTCACCCGGACACTATAAGCGGTTCCGGTATAGATAGGTAATACTATTCGTGGGAAAGAGCATTCAGAGAAACGAATTGAGCAATGACGCTATGTCGAGTGTCGAAGCTTCGCACGCAGGGTTAGTGCTGGTACCGTTAGGTGTGGCCTGCGGGTAGCGGCGGAGCGTAGATAACACGTGCGCCTGATCGCGACACGACCAAGCATCGTTGTGCCAGCAGCCGTTATCGTAGCGATCGCGATATACGCCTGTTAAGATACCGGCTATATATATTACGTAATCTAACCAAATATTGTAAGACTATACCATTTAAGGTCAACTCTTCATGTAAAACAAATTCTAATTTTAATAGATGCGAAACTACTCGAAAAGGAGCGATTGCAAATTTTTTACTAATAAATTCGCCAAACGAATTCATTCGAAGTATAATTTTGGACATGAACGGCAAGTTAGAATTTGCCAAAATTATTAGTGATAAGGAGGTATTTATTATTCACGGTCCGTGTGACGGGAGGAACGGGTTTTCCAGAATCGTGGTGGTCAATTATAAATTTCAATGTAGGTAATCATCGGCTCATTAAATTTCCAAGCGTATCGCCGACCGTCGACCACTACCGGCGCGGCGAGGCGTCCCAAGGCGGACAGACAAAAGTGCGCGAAACTGCTCGCGTATGACTCACAGATTTTCCTACGACTGTACGTAACCATTATGACAGCATTGTATAGTTGTGGTGTGAGTAGTCAGTCGCAACCGTCATGCCGCGAATCACGAGATTATACACTAAAACTAATTCTAGACAAGTTCACTTATAGACGACGGCTTTCTAATCGAAACGATCAAGAAGAACGCTCACTATTCTTAAATACTTCACATATATAAACATTGCTTGAAGTAAACTGATAATATAACAGTTAATTCCTAAATAATTTAAATTACATTCAATAACGAAGTAATAGAGTAGAACATTCTACATTCCTTAAAGTTCCGTTAGTTTACATCGCATAGCCATAGCTAGGTACTTACACATACAAATGTCGGCATAACAATGCACCAGTGGTAGTGGCTCGCACTCAAGCAAAGGTGCATGCAGGCAGGCATAGACGAAGGGAGCGGCTCAGTGTGCGGCATCGCGTGCACCGACTTCGCCGACACCACACTCCACCGACCTACATTTTATGCGACGGCGAGTTCATTATTTACTAGCACTAACCAAACACGCACCGATCGCTCTTCCAGCTTCGTTGCACCCCGTCGCTAATTGTGCCTTAATCTCTTCAATGATCCGTACGATATCGGCGAGGACCTTTCTGAAGGCTGCTTACCTGCGAAAATACACTACAAAAAACTGCACAATCCGTGCACACTGGCAAAAACACGACCTCCCGGCGGGACCAGCCCCGGAGCCGTCGTCGTAGGTGTCTACATTTTGGAAAACAAAACAAAATAGAAGGAGACGCGTGCGAAAGCGACGCAGGGATACAGGCGGCAGGTTCGATAGAGAGAGAGGCGGCTCGAAAGCCGACGTAAACAAACCGCGATCGGGTGCTTCGACCGCACTCACCATTTCGGGGATCCTCGGATCCGCGATGCGTCGATGGGCCCTCGGCGACCCACGTAGTGAAGAGCGGGCGCGTCGTCGGCGGAAACACAGATCTAAAGCACCGAACACACGAGATGGTTCAGAGCACGCACTCGACACATACGAATACGACACGTCCCGTCCTACACTACGTTCGCGGCCCACGCCGATGCAGTTTACGTCACCGCATCCCGCTCCCGACTGACGGTACGCGGCGCGAGCGAGCGACGACCTCGCGCTGCAGCGTGCACCGCCCCGCGCTCCGCGCCCTACCGTCCGCCGCCCGCGTCCCGCGCCGGCCCTAACGCCACCCCGCCCCGCCCCGCCCCGCTCGCGCTCGTCCTACGTCCGGTGAATCACGAACACGAACCAAACTAAAATCAACAAAACGCTAGAAAAATACAATAAAACTTAAATTCTAAACAAATCTACTTAGGTCGAAATTCACATCTAGCTCAAATATCAAGATGGAATGGAACAACTTAATTTCTTTTCGCAGTATTTTTTTAAGAAAATCATATTTATCGAAATACAAGCGTTGTATTTAATTATAAACATGGTCTAAAATAGTAGCGTTTAATTTGGTATTTACATAATTGTTTAAAAATAAACAAAACACCCAAACGCCAACGCCTGATATAAACTTCATAGCATACCGTTACTTAGCACGTTCGAGAAAGAAGAGTGTGGGATAATTTTAAATCACATATCATTTACATCATACAACATAATATACCTATAGCAGTTTAAACAGTTGTAGTCTCTACGATATTATACATATAATTATCCTCTTTAATGCTCAATTATCATATTATGTTATAACCAGAACATTTAACATTAAAATGTAATAAAATCGAACGTCTAAAATGAATACCTAATCATTTATATCATTCAAATCAATTTAATACTAAATAACTTTATAACCATTTTGCCTTGCTCATCAGCTCTCATTTATAAAAAAACTTCTTAGTCTCAACTCGACAGCGACATTACTGTATTACTAAATCGGCTGACTCCACTATAACTGCACTATTTTTTTGTGACTGAATTGCCACTATTTGCCTTGAAGAGGAATTTACAGATTAAAACTCCACTATGCCAGTATTTTTATATCGAGAAAAACCTGCCAACTTTAGGTAGTTGAGTAATTTGTCCTATATTCTTGCAAATAAAACCAGTAGGCATTTTATCTTTATTTGCAATGGATGTCTATTACATTATGTTTAATAGGCTCGGAGAAAAGCGAATACCAGTTTTCCCGTTTTCCCCTACTTCTGTTCTGAATAGAAATCTAGATATTTATGTTAAACAAGTTTAATGCACAACATTTTATATTAATGTAACTTTCGGATTATTTACTAAATTCGAGAATAATCTTTATAATAATAAGCAATACCTGGATACACACACAATCCGAATGCATTTTTATAATTTTATCATTGTTTCTCACAATATAGCAATTTGGTTAATAATGTATCCGAGAAAAACGGTTATCGCTATTATTTCAAGAAGAATGAAGGAGATGAACGTCTTTGTATATATTATCGACAATGGAAACTATAAAACGTATATATTTTTTTATTTATTTTGGCAGTCGGTTGTCAGAAATTGCTATATTCTCATTTGACAATCATATCATAAAAAATGCAGTATCGTCAAATATACTATTATCCTAAAATCATAACTTCACGCCAAAAGTTAGAGCATTAAAAATAAACAAACATCTCATAACAATCTATGTAAATAACTATAAAATGGCAATGATGAAAACTGTCGACACCATCCTTGGAACAAAATGCGGAATATTGACATCGTCCCAGGCGAAGCATTGTTCAGATTTCTCATTACTAGCGAAAATTCCACTAGAATCAATTCTTTGCAGTCACTTTAATTTTACGTATAGATGCAGAAACTGCTACCTAAATTTTAGGCGCGAAAACGAAGATTTATAATAATAATGTAATTTAGAGTTGACTGTATTTTATTTATCTTTTCAGTAAACAGACCATTTCATGTGCCAGAGACCGATGTATTCTTCAGAACCACTTCCAGGCACTTCAAGTTTACTTCAGTAGATAAATATTGTAGATTAATTGTACACTCACATATTGATACAGATATGATACATAGATTTTGTACTAAATACTTTAAATTTGCACCACATACACTGCCAAGGTCAAAATACATGTCAGCAGGCCACACACTTGGTTTTGTATCACAGTTTCAATCTTATAATCACACCGGAAACATATAAACTCTCACCATATTACAGAAAAACATAGAACTAATTTCATTGAACACATTGAAAACCTAATGTTCATATTCATGGTTCTGCTATAAATACATACCCTACTGACTATAAACGATAAATTATGACTGGTTCACACTTGGACAGTTATGCCCAGTAACTGGACTGGCATTCATCTGGCATAGTACTCCACCAATTTCACTGGCTTCAGTTAAGGTCCACATTATGCCAGTTGAATGTCAATCCAGTCGATATGTGCTACATGCTAACTGTATTGGCCAAGTATGAACCAAGCATAAAGTCTATGTGACTACAGCACAGTTATATGTATTCTAAAATTCAATTATACATTTGCAAGCATATCATAGATGCGCAAAACTGCCATAATAAACCTAAAGTGCGTGACTGGCATTACATTTTTATAACAAAAAAAAACTCACCATTCGAAGGCATTGTAATGGTAGTAGCAGAGTCCAAGGCCATAGAGGAACAATGGATCCTTCCAGTTATCTGGCTCCAAAGCATAGAACTTCTGATATGCTGACATTGCTGAAAGTATATTTGATTGTTACACAAGTATATTTCTTAAAACTTAATATTGAGTCCATACTAATTATTAAAAAGGAAGTTATAAATACAATTAAAATTATATAGGATAAGAAGACAAAATTGATCGTATCATGGCTTAAAAACCATTTGTAATCAATACAAAAACACTAATTACCTTTTGCATAGTCTTCTAATAGTAAATGAAAATGTCCCAATTTACAATATGTTTTTGGATCAATGCAGATGTCTCTTCTAGCGCCCGGTGAACAAGCTCTTTCCTCTTCCTAGTAAATAGAAATGATATTAATAAATTTTATTCCATGTCAATGACTTTACGAAAATGTATTAATAAATAAAAATTAATTTCATCCAAATATTTTGTAACTAAATGAAAAATTTACTATAAATTCAATACATTTTATATCACACTTCATTCGCATGATATTAATGAACTAAAAAAAGCAGCCTATGTTATGCAATGTAGCTTTTTAATGATGTAAGAATTTTTAAAATTGGCCCAGTAGTTTTTGTGTTATTTCAATACATACAAAAGTACAAATCTTCCTCTTTATAACATTAGTATAAATTATATTGTTTTATACATAAATGACACTTCCATTAATATTTAGTATCTTAATATTAGAGGATTGATAGAGTTATGCAACCTATTTGATGTAACACTAGCTTTAGCCCGCAATGAATTGGAAAAAGTAAGTCCTCTTTGTTCTCTCAAACTATCCTCCTCCAAATTTTATTGAGATCCATTTAGGCTACAAACTATATCAAATATCCATCGATACAAACTTTCGCATTTATAAATTCAGTAAGAAGTAAGATTATTTTGATTTTAAACATTGATTTTCTGATATTGTTTAAAAGCCAAGTAAATCATCAATAACAAGTATATCATACATTTTAAATAACAACTTGTTCCTTTATTCTAAAATCTTTACAAAAAACCTAATTCAATAAAAGAAATAATTAATACCTTAACTTGTACCAACATTCCTTCCAAATATTTGACTGCCTTAAGTACCAAAGCCCGTGTTCGGACATGCTCACTACCACGCAGCTTCAGAAATCCAAATTGACGACTGGAAATAACACGAAATAATTTACTTTATTAACATCATTATAAAGAATTGTGTTGTATAACCTCTCATATACCTCTAAAAATAATTAGCAAAAATAAAATAATATTAAGCAGGAGGTAAATGTACAAAATGACCAATAATTTGGATACTACATAGATCTGTTGTACAGTGAATATTAAACTTTGCAAATGTGCAGAATACTGCTTAAATCTTAGGCTGTTAATGCAGTGTGATCATGAACATATATAAATGCATTTGACATTATAGTTCTGTTTAAAGAACTCTTGAAATTATAACTGAATTACTACACATCAGTAAAAAATGTGCAGGTTATAATTAGCCAAGAAATAAATGCGTTTGCATTTTAGTTTTGACAAGTTAACATAAAGAATTTAAAAAACAAGTAGTAATCGTTATTGTCTAAAATACAGCATACTGAATGATAATTGTGTGAAAAAAGGGGAAAATATTCGTATACATTATTATTGTTACAAATTATTATTTACCTGTCAAGTTCTGATAAAACTTGTAGTTCTTGAGAGGTTAGATGCAACTCTTCTTTTTCATCCATTATGTACAATATTTATAGATATCAAGTATATTATTAACACTTAGTTCTTAGACATATTACGAGAAAATATTACTAAAAATTAACAATTTTTATTTGCCACCGAAACGAACGATAACAGCATCACATCACTGCACAGATTATAATCAAAAACTTGTCAAATTAGAACTTAAAAATGTCAGAACTGTCAGACCAACACTGTGTTGCCAGTTGTCGTTCCAAAAAAAATGGCTTTTATAGGAGATCGATGACGTCAGTGAATTCTCAGCATTTCTAAGTTTAGATTAAACTGCTAAAAATTATATATGTTGTTTGAGGATCACGAGAAAGACAATTATGGATTACTAGCCTTCGCCCGCGTAGAATTATAAAAAAAACAAAAGCAAGTAGCCTATGTGTTCTTGCAGATTATGTTCTAGATCTATGCATTTCATCCAGATCCGTTCAGCCGTTTAGGCTACAAACTCTAACAAACATCTATCCATCCGTCTAAACTTTTGCAGTTATAATATTAGTGAGAAAGAATTTCTTAACAGTTTGCCTGCACCAGGGTTCAAGGAAGGATTGACTTTAAAAAGTTGGTCAATTTCAATCAATTTATATTTTAATAACATGACAGTACTAAAACATGATTACAATTACACTAATAACTTATGTTTTATTGCAGACATTCCCACAGAAGGCAGAGACAATATTATTTTTGGGATTATAAATTCAATAAAGTATCTATATAGAGGTAAGAAGAAAACTCACTCACACGCGTAATCCTTGAATGCTTCACAATCTTTGGTTGAATGAATATTAATGTGTTGAAGTCCATACAGACATCTTACAATAAAATTTATATCACAGTCATAAACAAAGTGCTTAAATTTAAACTTGCAGTTAACTTGTTCAAATCATTATCTATTGATAGAGCTACAATATAAGGCAATCAAGAGCTTATTTTTAATAAACTACTACAATTATTTAAATGGGAGAATCCATTGATAAGCAAATCTAAAATAAAAAGTCAACTTTAAAACTCTCTTTTCAACTACCTATATCACAATGGTTTCCTTCTTTGGTTTTTTAAAACTTCACATTCCATTATAGCAAATACATATTCTGACTTCCCATATAAACTGAGAATAAACAACTTTGACAAAACTAAACAGATAACTAGACATATCGCTAAATATATTTAGATAACAATAAAACATTGATTTTCTTCTGACAGATCACAAATATACTCACTCATTTGGTTCTCTATAATAAACATATTGACAATATATTGTCTATGACTATATGCCAATGTGATACCACAAACTTGACTTGTGTTTCCTATACAAGAAAACCTATGACTGGCAAATAGAGCAGCCCTCACAAAGAATCAAGCTTAATAATTCAAGATCACAGCATGTCACCCGAAATTTACATTATAACTACATTCTACATTTATACAAGAAAATATCTATTTATAGTTATATGAATGTGTAGGTGCAGAGTAACAACTTTATATATTTGAAGTGAAATCTATGTTTAACTTACAATAATTATATCTAAACAGCAAGAATATAGCGTCATCTTATGACTTGTGGTAAGGCTACAGAATTGTACTGTTAAATCCAAACACTTATTTTTAACAATACATAAAACAATCTGTTAAACTTAGTTTTTTTATTAATCTTCCTAATGTTAGTGAGATTTTAAAAATCTAACATCTATTCAAATGGCACAGGAGAAACAATATTTTAACAAGTGATTAATATATTCGAAGTTCTTAACATTCATACAAAAAATTGCAAATTCCAATTTTATTAAAACTCCTAGCAATCAAGTTTATACCCTATATCCAAACATGTGTTTTAAACTATCCAAAGAAAAAGTTTTAAAAAATAAAACTTTCAAAGAGATTTTTTATTTACCTGTTTATGTTCGCCTTAGATTATCGGAAAATATATTTTATAACCCTTCAGTAATATATTTGGCTGTTTACTCTAAATACGGATTGGTGTAAGCTCGATCAAGACTGCGGACGCGATGTCGCCGCTCTCTATAATCGTAAGGCATACTGAAGGGTTGGTAAGAATTTAACTGTCAGCGAATCCGAGACACCCGGAGCTCCTTGTCCAGCTGCTGCAGCTGGCGAAGGAATCCATCATTGGGGTGGATGTCTCGTCGAGAGCGGACTAAAGCTAGCGCCTCGGTGAAAGACATCCCACGTTTTATCATCAGAAAAGCGAGAGCACAAGTCGCCGAACGTGATACTCCCATTAAACAATGAACCAGTACTTTACCTGCAATAAAAAATATTAATAAGCTTCAAATTTGAATAACACAAGAGCAAACATGAATAAAAGTAACTGACCACCCCTTGAAATGCCTTCATCAATGAAATTAGCAGCAATATGAAAGTATTTAGATATATCTGTTGTCGGAAGATCCATGAGCTGGAACCCCTTGTACCGGAGTCCGGGACAATCACGATAATACAAGTGATCTGTGTCAACTTGTGTATAGCGTTTGCCCTCTGCTGTATTCAAGACATAGTTGATACCCATTCTCTTTAAAAATGCTTTATCTTTGGCAGCAACTCTGAAAATGAGATAAGTAAATTCATTGATTGGTTTTTTGATACAATTTGATTTTATTTGTCTACCCTGCATAAAACACTAAATATTAATAATACTTACGCGTCTCCAACATAAAGCCCAGGATAAACTTCATTGACATCTGGTGTTGCTGTGTAAGGAACATCAGTGAACACCCTTGATCGGTAAGATGGAATTGTATTCAGCACCGATGATGGGGATGCCCCGTAACTCTGCAGATGAGATTTTTATGTTAAACAATTGTTTAAAAGTTGACCCATTATAATTTACGCAATATGTTGATGTAAAACACAGGTGGTCTGTTTCACTAAATTAATAATAGATTATTATTTTTGGTCACAAATCAGTGTTGCAAGTATAAAAAATGTTTTATAACTTTTTAATCTAATCTATGAAATTACTCTGCCATAGATATGGTAAAGTTTTTAAATTATCATATTAGGAAATTTTTCAACCAATTCAAATTATCATTCTTGTAAAGTAGGTCTAAACATATTTCTCACTGCAGCTAAATAGAGAGTGATATAGAAAGGGCACACATTGAATTATTAAGACAAAACAAGTAACATGCAATATTAAAGACATCAATATCATTTTCAAGCAAACACAATGGATCCATAACATTAAAAATCTAAACAATTTCACACAGATATGGTTCAGACAGAAATTGCACCAATATTTATTTAAATAATAGCATTTAAGAAGTCCTTGGAAAAACATAATCCAATAAGATTCTACTGCCAAGTAGCAGAGAATTTTCTTGTTGTCAAGTACACATTATTTAATTTAAAATGTTTAAGAAACTGCTCCATATTCATCATTTCCATAACATAGAATAAGTTTTATAATAATTGGAGAGACCATGTTTAGTGAAAAGCAATAAAATATATACTTCATTGCAACATATTTTTATTATTAACAAAGGCAAATTAAGGGAGTAACAGAAACCACATCATAATAAATACCATTAATGTCCTTAAGTAGCTTCCTACTCGTTGTTCATTTGCAGCACTGTAGGAATGTGTTCTCGGATAGAGTGAATACTGTTGACAATTTGTCAAATAAATTTATATGCAAGCATTTGTCATACATGCACCATGAATACTGAACACATTCCATACTGCTTCTATTATTGTATGTACTGTTCAAGCAAGTAACTGAATGTGTTAAAGAAATCTATGTATTAGATAATAATAATAATACATTACATAAATTGATTTATTATTATTAATATAAAACCAATCTGTTTACTTGTACTTCTAATTATGACTTCTAATATAGCAGACATAACATTTTATTGGTGTTCTCCATACTCGAATGAGCAAAGGCACAAAATGTTATTGCATTTTAAATTAAGTTGTCATGAATAGAGCTTATTACGTCTTAAAAATAGGCTTTGATAACGACCTTGATTTCTGAGTGCTATTAATAACAGTTGACCTTGGTCAATACGTGTATTTTAGTGAGAACAAGTTGCAAATCAGTAGAAAATGTGTAGTGTTTCTTCACAAAGGTGTAAACTAATATTTTTATACATGATTTATTTAAAAAAAAACACTATCTTACCGTATCCCTGTAACTCATGTTGCCGTGATATTTATTTGATAAAGTTTGAGAAACCGGTCCAATCGTTGATCACTGTTTATTACACGCACGAAAGTAATCCTTCAGATGTAGCTATATAACTGTCTACTTTCTATAAATGAAATTAGATGAGATTAGTCAGATCTTTATTCGTTTCGTTCTGTCAGGGTGTCAGGGCCATTTCTTACCTAGCCGTGTTAGGTCACATCACAAATACAAATTATAAATATATGTTACTGTTTCGCTTTCTAACATCTTATTCAAACGGAATAAGGATCAAAATAAACCGATGTTAAAGGAGTGATGAGAAAGAGAAGAAAAATTCCAAGTATCTATTGGTATCCATGTCAAATGGTAATATATTTGACATGACAAGAACAGTGTTGCCTACTATATATGTGCGATTTTTCAAACCAGCTTTTTCATCAGGGACTTTGGATTTTTTCATTAAATTCATAGTATTCTCTAAAAAATTCAATCACCCCCTAAACAATAAGATTTGTGTAAGTAAAAGTTAGTTAAAGAAATTTAAAGTTAAGGTAAAAATTAAATTTTGTGCTACAAAATCAAAATTAGCTATCTAGCTGCCTAAAGTTAGGTTGTGTTAACAAATTAACACTTAAATCTTAATTCTAAAGTACTATTTGTGTATTGTTAAATTCCGTTAGTTTCAAAGAGACCAAAAAAGACAACTTTATATTTTACAATCAGTTAACAACTTCTTTTCTTTCTGTGATTGAAGACCTACCCTCATTAGATTATTTAATTACTATTGTGTCCTGCATATTGAAAAAAATAGTAGTTTTAATGAGCATGTATCCATTACAACCTTTTGTACTTGCTAAGCTTAGTATAATTTGAAGATACATTAGATATTGACTCAATATTCTCTTCATCGGGGTTCTGAGCTATAGTGACATGGATTGATTGGTTTCCAT